>QKQZ01055045.1:0-11615 GCA_003595255.1 Solenopsis fugax | reverse complement strand
TTCTCTATCACCGCAGGCAGTCAGCACTTTTCTATCTGTTCTCTCTTCCTCTATCTTTTTTCTTCGTGTCCTTCTCCGCCTGCTGTACCAAGAGATCTCGCAGGACGAACTATGGTACTCGGTATTCTCAATCGTCACTTCGTCGCGCTTTTCGTACCGGCTATACCGGGTAACTGATAAAATAAAGTTGATAATCTCGAGATAGGATTCTTCTTCAAGAAAATATCATGAGCACCGAACTTTTCGAAATATGACCTTGAAGGCAAAATTGATTAAAATTCATTAAAAATATAGAATCTAACGCAGTTTTATTTAATAGTAAAGTCGTAAAAGAAGCCAATACCGACGTCCTACTTAGTTTTTGGATTGTATTTCTTAAACAAAAACTAAAAATAACACTTTGTGGAAACTTAAATATCATACAAATTAGATAGTGTCTTTCGTCAGATGATTTAGCAGTTTTTATATCGTTTTAAATTTTTGCAATAATTAAGTTTTCCGTAAGATATAAGCAAAAATGAGCGTCTAGCAAAATGAGCTCCAATACCGGCACAGTGGGCAGTAGTGCTACATTTTTCTTTTCTATTCCTTTCACATGAGTCATCTGTACAAAATATTTACAAGTCAATGTATA
The DNA here is from genome assembly GCA_003595255.1 of Solenopsis fugax. NCBI lineage: Eukaryota > Metazoa > Arthropoda > Insecta > Hymenoptera > Formicidae > Solenopsis > Solenopsis fugax. Next base: position 10,981 of record QKQZ01055045.1, on the reverse strand, counting down.
TAAGAATTCCTAGAAGCCTTTCACCTTGATGTAAAATATTTTTTGTCGACTTATACAAATACCTTATGTTGTTCCGCAAGACGCAACATGTAGCACGACAATATATAAAGATTAGATTAGTTTACTAACTTAATAAATAAACTCCGCTGTAACTTCTATGTATGATTTTTACTATTCTTACGCTATCTTATTGACAGGTATGCTAGTTTATGCTGCAACTCGATTTTATGTTTAAAACCGTATTATGATAAATAATAAAAAGAAAAACAAATAAAACAATTTTAAGTCATTACAAAGACGCACGAGAGAATTTTCGTATAAAATTTACCCTGTAAAGATTATGATAGTCGTAAGATAATATTGACGAATATTATTAATATAACGAATTTTTGTAGTTTTCTCCAATTAAATAATATGTACTACTATATGTTTTATATTTTAACATAGAGTAAAATATAAAATATAATTTTTTTTTTTTTTCATTAAACTGTATAGTGAAATTTCAGTGATTTTAAAATATGTTAAACAGTTTATATTTAAAATATGTTAACAGTTCATTATTATTTTAAATAGAATAAATGTCAAGTAGCGATAAATATGTAAAATATATTGTACAATTTTACAATGCAGCATGATATTTTCTATCTTAATCACTTTTGATAATTTTACTATGCAGTATGGTAAATTGATCAGCGTGTTGTTTGAAATATTATGTAATATCGCTACACGGAAAGAACGGTTTTGCTAAAGTATCTAAAAATTTAGCTGGATATAGATCTGAAAATAATTTTGTTGGATCATAAAAATAATCATGACTGATGTTCAAGCATGATAAACAATGCTGCAAAAAGTTTCGACATTCCACTAACCAGTTTGAGTGATCCAACATAATTATTTTGATGATCTAACAAAATTATTTTCAGATCTGTATTTAGCTTTGAGTATTTCAGCAAAATTGTTCTTGATTGAACCTGCATTGATACACACATACACATCACGCATTCATATAAGCATCTTGCAATCAAAATAAGTTTACCAAAAATCACCTAACTGAATGTTACAATATATTTTCAAAGAATATCGAAATACATGTGTTTGACGTTGAACAATATCAAATCCACAACGTTTCTAAAAAAAAAGAGTAAAAACAGATTATCTGGCTTTCCGCAGTGCATGCTGCGCACCTGTTATCAATAACAACAAATATCACATCGGTGAATTATTGGCTTTTCCTAAGTCCTTTGGTCAAAATTTGGATTTGATATCTGTCGAAAACAAAACTACCGCAATTTCAACATGCGAAACGACTTTTACACTCTGGCTTCTGAAATACAGTCAGATTGTGATGTCATTATACCTATTATCGTCATAATAATCTCATTTTCACGCACGTGATTTAATACGATTTACGTGACCGTAAAATGTGATTCTGATTTAAGAAGGCACGCCCCATAGCATCACAATAGACGCAATTTAGTCAGGGACAGAATGACGTGTACTTCGACCGATTCCCAAGTGAGACAACGGCAGGTAAGACAGGTACGAGCGACCGATTGGCGCCGTACAATTGTATTGCATTGTTTCACGCAGTCGAACGAGATACGCATTTGTCGGAGCTCGGCTTTTATAAAAGTGAAAGATACGCATTTTTACGTGACAAATCGGAGCGAAACGACCGAAATCACACTCGCGAATTGTACGACAAAGAATTCAAGTGATTGCGAAAATTTTTTCCGCGCGATACGAAAACGATGGCGATATACGATACAAGAGATGGCGTAGCAAAGGACGCGTAACAAAGGACGTGACTGAAGAATATTCCAGTTACATTTCGCATTTTATCCTTCTGAGAGGATTTTTACCTTATAATAATAAAAAGAAAGAAGGCAAATTAGCTAAATTAAATTCATTATTGTTTGCACGTGTGGCGCATTCTGGCATGATTACAAATTATAGATTTATTTTCCTATAAAGTGCTGTAATAAATTTACTGCGTTTTAAACATACTACTTTCTTGCTGCGGAAAATGAAGGAAATGTGAATGCGAAGTCGCACACTCAACATACGACATACGTCACGTATGACTCATAACTCACATAATATATCAATGTCTAACCCGCATGACTCATATGGAAATAATTTCCAAATTTAAATACAATACTAATTTAAAAATCAAATTACAGTAACTGATATAAGGATAAGAATAATTGACAACTAAATTGATATATTCTGAGAGTGTATTTCCAGATTCTCTCTCGAAGAAAAAAGATAAATGTAATGTTGAAGCGTTAACCGCGCGGTTTCTCGCTTCTCTTTTCCGGACACTTTTCGCAAGGGGATTCATAAGCGCATGAAACATGGTAAACGGACAGAGCGGGGAGGAACAACACGAGAAACAGAGAAAGTAGAGAGGAGAGCGTTACGAGCCGTTGCAAGCGTGTATAATGCGCTTAACCGCGGTAACTCTAACTGCAATCTGCAAGTGTCTTACTTTGTAATCGGTCCCCCCTTTCCCCTATTGTCAGCCGTATCGTTGCACCACCGCTGTACGTGGCTTTATGCAAATTTCACGTGTCCCATTATCTACGCACACCTTCTCGTATGATGCGTCAGTGCAACGTACGTGAGAATGCTAAAATGCAACTTCGCTAATGGACTCGAAAGACGGCGCTTTAAGATCACTCCAAAGTGAAGATTATTGAATTACAGTCTCGTAACTTAAATGCAACAATTTTTCGTTACACTGAATCATTGAAAAAACATCCGTCATACTTTTTTTTTGAGATTGCAGTATACAAGTCGATTCGAAAACATCCGGACATAAAGAGTCGGATTCCTTTTAGTTGATTATTCTTCTTCGCAATTATTTTTCCACGTGCTTCCTTCCACGTGAAAGCAACGTCTTCACTTTCCATCTCACTCGATTTATTAAATATTATCCGCCCTGAGACCTATTTCGAGCACAGATCGTCATGATCTCCGGTTTAATGACATTTGTAAGGGCTGAGAAAAAGGTCAAGATGCACCGTAGTAATCGCGGCTTTCTCTCTCTCTCTCTCTCTCTCTCTCTCTCTCTCTCTCTCTCTCTCTCTCTCTCTCTCTCTCTCTCTCTCTCTCTCTCTCTCTCTCTCTCTCTCTCTCTCTCTCTCTCTCTCTCTCTCTCTCTCTCTCTCTCTCTCTCTCTCTCTCTCTCTCTCTCTCTCTCTCTCTCTCTCTCTCTCTCTCTCTCTCTCTCTCTCTCTCTCTCTCTCTCTCTCTCTCTCTCTCTCTCTCTCTCTCTCTCTCTCTCTCTCTCTCTCTCTCTCTCTCTCTCTCTCTCTCTCTCTCTCTCTCTCTCTCTCTCTCTCTCTCTCTCTCTCTCTCTCTCTCTCTCTCTCTCTCTCTCTCTCTCTCTCTCTCTCTCTCTCTCTCTCTCTCTCTCTCTCTCTCTCTCTCTCTCTCTCTCTCTCTCTCTCTCTCTCTCTCTCTCTCTCTCTCTCTCTCTCTCTCTCTCTCTCTCTCCCTCTTTCTATCGTAACGAGATTCGTCACGGCTCTTCGGAACGAGCTCTTTTCCCTGTTTCTTCGTCGGCAAATCAGTGCACGGAAAGTGCATCGCCGTCAGGAGCCTAGAAGCATCGGCGAGCGGCGATTTGTCTGGGGAACAATAGAAGGTCAGTGCATTTCAGGACGTTGCGCGACGAGTGCCAGGCAATACAGAGAGAAAAAGAGAGGCACACGCATGCACACTTACACACACATTCACCGGTTACGACGTTTATGCAATCAGGTGCAGGCCGTCGCGCCAGGGAGAAAGGACTCTTTACACTTGGGGCTATTCACGTCGCTGCTACTGCACATGGCGGCGGATTTCTTATTGCGTGTGTCGCAGCGGTGATATTTCACGACAACGGTCGTAATAACTTTCGATGGTATTTTATGCATTTTTTAAATACGCCCCCACGTCCCTCCGCCCGCGAACGAGCGCGATAACGATCGAGAATCACGATGCGCTCTTCTATGAAACGATAATGCTTTGCGGAAAATACGTTTTATCTTCAATTTTTTCTCCGTATACGCCGGGATACGCTGAACGACACGCTACTCCGGGAATTGTTGATCAGATAAATCGAGACGCGTGATGAATAATTATATAATAATTGACAGCACGTGATATGATCAGCGAGAAAAACTAATTGGCAAATAGGAGGTTGTATTTCTATATTATATGTAATCAAAGCATGTTGTGAGAGTTCGGCAATTAAAATTAATTTCTAATGTACAATATTCTACTGAAGAAATTGCCTCTTGCAGATCAATTCACTTCCTAACAAGGAATTAAGTATTCTCCAATCGCACGATAATTTATACTCCGATACCGACAAAAAACAAATACGATGATGTATCACGATCAAAAGTGAGAACCAACGAAGACTCGTTCGCAGATAGAATTGCGACATTAGCCAGCTGCATCTTGGCAAGATGGAAGCAGGAAAGCGATGAAAACTGCGCGAGCCACTTCGTCCCTCGGTTCGCAATCTCCCAACGGTACATCCCTCTTTCACTTTATCTTTTGCGTATGTACTTGCGGAGACGTCTTATTTTGCGGACACTTGCGAGGCGGAAAGAGACAAGATGCACGAGATGAGAGAGAGACAGAGAGGAACGGAAATAGACGAAGAGAACTGCCGCTGAGAGAGCCTCCGCGAATGCAGGCGGCGCGAAACAGTCTCCGATCAGAAGACAAAACAGCGACTATTTCTGGTGGCGGTTAGCCTACTGGGAGTGCTTTCGAGAAACAACATCATTGCGTCGCCGCCATAAACAATTATTACCCATTTAAATTGAACGGTCTCCAAGCGAGAGCGATTGAAACTTACTGGAGCCATTGATATTTCGACGAGCTCCAAATTTGATGTTGTAAAAGCCACACATCATTATTCATGTAAATCAAATGGTCTTTCGGAACCAATAATTGAGGCTTATTGAAGCCGCTAATATAATTTCAATGAGTTGATAGATTTTAATGTTATATATGGAGATACGCAGATAATCTCTACGCTTATTCACAATATATGAAAATTACAATTACGCGACGAAAGTATAATATATTACGCGAAGAATAATTCAAGTTTGACAATAACTTATAATCTTACAATTTATTAAAATGATTAAAAAGATGTTTATCTCATGATTTGATCACTGTTGTGATTATTTTTAACTCCGTGTTCGGTGTAAAATTATAAAAAAATCATTTAACCCTTGAAAAAAAGAACTGTTAAGTGTTTCAATAAACTGATTATTACACTGAGAAAAAAAACTGTTAACTGAACTAAATACGTTTAGTTGCATATGAATTACTTAGTTCAAATGTTAATTTATTTGAGTCAAATACACGGTAGTAATTCGAATGAATATCTGTAGTTTCTCGAAATGACATTTCTTTGAATTAACAAATGTTTGCTTGACAGCCCGTGATCGCCGCATTTAGTTGAATGAACTAATATTTTTTTAAGTCAACAAATTTTTTTTCTCAGTGTATATCAGTAACTGATGATATTTCATCAGTTAACTGAATAGTAATCATCAGTTACTGATATAGTAATCAGTTTATTGAAACACTTTATCAGTTCTTTTTTTTATGGGAACAAAACAATTTCCTGTATTTATGACGTACATTTTACCTTTGTGTTTTCTATCGTAATCTAAAGTACACTTTTTTAAGTACACAGAAAAATATCAATTTTATTATTTAAGAAAAGCGTTTACTCAATTTACTTTCTTTCTTTCTTCTCGTAACTATTATCTTTAAATAATTTCTTGATAATTGTCTTAAAATATACAAATGAAAATAAAATGCATTATCATACACTGAAAAAGAGAATTTATACTCTTTCGAAGTGTATTATAAAATTATATCGGAGAAAAGTCAGAATAAAAAGCAAATTGAATTTTTGTTTGAACTTAATATTCTTTTGATTGGAGTAATTAATTACTACGATTCAGAATATATTTTTAATAAATTTGATGCTTATGATAAATATTAAATAGATTTACGGATATATGAACTCAGAAAATATTTGAAATAAGTAATATTTACTTAATTCAAGTATATATATTTTTTATGTTTACACAGAAATTTAAGTTAAGTAAATATTACTTCTTTCAAATAAATACATATATTTTAAGACTATCGTTAAAAAAATATTCTTTATCAAGATAACTGTTACTTAAAAGAAGAAAACTAAAAATCGAGTAATCAATTTCTTAGCAGGAGAATGATAGTTAATATTTCAATCGATAGTAACTCGTTAACGACTGCACTTTCATCATTTAATGGTTTTATATTCTTTATCAAAATTGCTACATCATAAATATATAAATTAATTGTTCAATCATATATTTAACAATATGCGACACACAAGGGAGACGCATTTAGAGAATCCAAATAAAGCTGAAACGACCTGCGATAAGTGTCATGATAAAGTCATGAAGTTAAAATATCTTGTCTAGACTGGAACACTTGGAACTTTAATACTCAATTAAATGTGTGTTTCTCCAAGAAAAATTATCCTATGAGAGAGTTGAGCTATAAAATGATATCAGTATGCGATTGTCTCTTTTAAACGATCGTTCGGAGACGAATCTCGGCAAACGCTCGGTACAATCCTGAAAAGGACCTGTACAAGCAGTAAAGTCGAATCCGACCCGGCGTGTTTCTTACCTGCGGAGACGTTTCTCGTGATTTATAGTAGTGCTGATACACGATATCTTTTCAGTAACGCACGTACATACACAATTGAAAAGTATAATAGGTGTCTCTACCCACAAAGCGGAAAGGAGATTAGTCAGAAGAGAAGACCATATGTAAAGATTAGGGATGACCATTCAGCCACGGTTAAGCAAACGATGACGTAACTTACATAGTAAGATAAACCTTCGAACAGATTCCTGACCATGGATTAGAAAGTATTTTCTAGTTAAGGTGAACGAGATAAGATTGAGTTTAGTATGAGAATTTAGTGAAATAAAATTATAAATAAATAATCGTAAATAAATGGGTAATCATTTCCAATCATAATTGTATAAAAAAATAGTCCACGGAATTATTATAATACGCAATATATATGAATTCAACGTTTCCTATCCGTGGACTATTTTTTTAAGTAATATATAATACACTGTAAAAAAATATATAAAATTTACATAAATAATATGTGTAAAAGATACAATTTATAGTGGAAATGTAAAACGTACATTTTTCCAAAACTAATATTTTTACCTCTAATTTATGTGCATAAATATATCAAATATATATTAGATGAACAATTACAAAAACAATAGTATATTTACAGTTATATAGTTTTATAGTTATTATGTATGAATACATTTTTGTAATATTATATACATAATGTGGTAATATTACACATATTTGTATTTTTATGTTCAATAATATAGCTTCATAAAGATTGTACGTAATTTGTTGGCGAATTATTACATATACATATAATATACATAAAAATATTTCTATAAACTTAATTTTAATTGTAAAGTTACTTTTACAAATTGTTTAATTATTATAAAGAATAATTTTATTTGTAAGTTGTAACTTTTCACTTTTACGTGTGTAAATAGACATCTTTAATAGTCCTATATATAAAATAATATGCAATTGTTTTTACAGTGTAGATAAATTTGATAACTATAACATCGATGTGTCTAAATAAAGTAAATATTCGAATAAAATAACTTTATATCTCAGCTAAATTATTTTTGCTATTTTTATCATTAAAAAATCGTTTCACGTACATTTCCGCGTTAATTTATCTCATGATGAACTTAGATTTATTTATTTTCAAAAATTTATCCAACTATTTGCAATATTTCTATTTAACATATAATAAAATAGAACATTGATAGATATGTTATAATAAGCAATATTAACATAAAGTTTCTGAATTTGTGTATGATCTCCACATCTGACAAATATCTATCAATATATAAACACATTCAACAAAATACCACAATTTTTTATCAAAATTTTATCGAAAAAGAATAATTGTTATCTGATTTTTAATCTGTGATAGTTATGATTACGGAATCTTCCTATCTGGAGTTTCTACTTCTCTGTAATAATTTCTTGATTATATTTACCAATTAGATTAACTAATTGTGAAGAATTCAAATGGTAGAACACGTTCTTGCTTTAATCAATTTGTGCTTTAATCGGCACAAAGGATAAAGAGTTTCTTGCAAGATATCGGCATTAAGAGCATTTGGATAAATCGTACAAATTTTATAAACGGAATGCAGTTCCGCATACTTCGACCCAGAATAGAAGGTAGAAACAAAGCTTTCATTTCAGCGACGTCAATGCAATTATGTGCGCATCGTGCGAGAGAAAATGCTGTCAGACCAATCGTAAATCTTGAAGAATTTACAGGTTAATGATTCTTAAAATCCGTTGTCCGTTCATCAAACAAATTTTTCCCACGCTTACACTATACAAGGTGTCCCTGAACAATGGTATCTTCTTTCACCAATGTAGATACATAAGATATAAGAGAATTGAAATTAATTTACTTATTTAATTCCACTGTTATATCTATTTATACAGAGATTATGCAATATAATAAATATGTACAGATTTAATTTAAGTTTAATAAATATAAAAAAATAGATATATAAAATATTTAAAAATGAGAAATATAAAATAAATAAAACTGATAAAAAAAATGTATACTTTTCTCTAACGAACATCATACAAGAAAATCAATCTCAATTGAAAAAGAAATTAAAAAAACTTACATTTTTCCGAATAAAATCCACAGTTAAAATTATTGATGCAGCACGCGCAAGAAGAGCATGATATTATATCGGAAAGCAACTCTCATATATTCTTTCTTTAAACGTTTAATTATTAGCAGAGCCAACGTGAAGTTTGCGTATAAACGTGTATTTTTGGAGTGTGATTCGTAACATTCGCGAATAATCGCGGACGAAGGGAAACGAGATACGAACGCAAACGTGAGATGTGCCTTATCCATTGTTTCGCGCGATTTCGCGATGATCGCGCGCGCGAACCGATAAATCGAGATCCCGAAATGACCTGAGTAAAAGCTCGGCAGCCACGGTTTACGAGCCGGCGGATCGTACTTCGGTACGGTGCGGGTTTACAAATACGCGGATCAATTCCGGCTTTATCGTCCCGGCCGGCGGCGGCGATTGGTCGATCGTTCCCGCCGCGAAGCGCGTGTGTGCACGCGACGCGTACACGCATGTGAGCATCGTGCGGGCGCACGACTCGCGCTCGTCGATTAAATATTCTCGATGCATATCGCGATAATAATTCAGTTGCCACCGTCGCTCTCTTCGACCGAACGGTATCCACACCGGCAAAATACGAACGCGGGATGTTTCCGCGCTATTACGCGGATTAGAAGAATCGCGGATTCGCGCGTAAGCCGAAGCGCAGTATTTGAATCAGTAATGTACAATACTAATGCCGAAAAAGTAATGATTTTTGCGCGATGATTGGCGATATGAAAACAGCGCGAAGAAATGCGTTTTAAGTCTTAAGAAAAAGTTATAGTGCATATTCAATTCCAGATTTGCTGATTGTGTTTAAAACAATTATAGAATCATTTCTTTATAGAATTCCACAAATAAATTTAAATACCACCGTTTATAGAAACATTAAAACATTGCGTTTAAATAACTATGTTCATTAACCGTTATAATACAATGTAAAAAAAGGATCTTATTGCCTCAATCGTGGGTATCTCGCGTCTGACCGTTTTTCATCAATTTAAGTATTTTAAGAAATTTCTAAAAATTCATAAACATTCAAGTTTTCAAAACAAACGTCTGTACTTTTCGGAAAAAAATAAAATATAGTATAATTTAATTATCGAAAATCAATCATAAATTGAATAAGAGTTTTTTTACTTAAAAATTATTACTTTTTTTTTAAGATAAACGCATATAAAAAGTCCAATTTTATAAAAAGCATAATTATTCGGGCAAATAAAAAAAATATTTCAATAAGAGGCAAATAATCAAACATAGCATTTTTGTATCTTGATGTAAAAATAATATCTTTTCCAAGACACTCTCAATGTTTTTTATCTTGCTTGTACATAAATGCGATTTAACATTTCAATTCTGTTCTCCAAATCGATTTTTGCAAAAATAAGTGATTTTCTTTTAAGAAAAATCATTTTTGAATAAATAGACACTAATTTAGAATACAAATACAATATAATTATTTTTTATAAAACTTTGTCTTTTCACAAAAAGATTAAGTTGAGTAACGAATGAAAAGATAACGAATGAGTCACTTGCATCCAACTCAAAATTGAACTTGGTGCTATTCACAGAGAGACTGGCGGCCTTGATCACTCCATTGCGTAAAAGTTCCTCTCATCACAAACTTTTTTTAGGAGATGATAAGAGTGACACAATCTTTAAGATTTCAAAAAACTTTCATGAATAGAAATCAATCGGACATGGAATGTCCATGACGGGCCTTAAAAGTTAAGTATTAAGAATTATAAAAGACAATATTTGAAATTAATATATCTGTTGCTAAATTATATATATTAAAAAATTTTTTGTTTTAGTGTTGGCATTATATATTATGTGATTGTATGACAATAGGCGTATTAGAGATTTGTATATAGTTAGATATTTATCTAATCTGATAGAAGTCAACAAGTAATTCAAATCCTTATCTCTTTCAAATAGAAAGTCTTTATGTAAATCTTTATGTACTAGCTGTACCTTAAATGCATTTATATACAGTATGTTTGGTAACCAAGTGAAATGCTAATTAAATATTTAATTAATTTAACCAAAAATAACTTTCCTTTTCTAAATATTTAGCAATTATATTATTTGTTAATATAATTAAAAATAATTTTATTTTTCTAAATATTTAGTAAGTAGGGTAACTGCGGTATATACGCCGTAGCTATCGATAACTTAATTTATCAAGTATTATT
>QKQZ01055040.1:0-13211 GCA_003595255.1 Solenopsis fugax | reverse complement strand
TATAAAAAGCACTAAGATCCAGCGTGACCGTACAAGGCGTTCTCATTTCAATTTGTATATATAAATACATTTAGTAAAACTAAAAGAGAGAAAAAGAGTTAAAAAGTTAAAAGAGTGCAAATTACATAAAAATTTAAAAAGAATTTATGCAATTCTTGCTACGCTTAAGAAATATATTAAAACAACATATATTTTATTATTTATTAATGTTTGCTTTTGTTTCATTACGTATCCTTCAGAAGATAGTTATGCTTATCGAAATCATGGCACTGTTTAACATCGAAATGTACGTATGCTGTCTTGCAGCGGCAAGTTGCTGCAAGTTGTGTAAATGCATCGCCAGTTAACACGTAATTTCTCGCATATGAAATCGTCGATACGAAATATGCGGATGGTATATGCGAAGGTAGTAGCATATGAGACGCAAAAGCTTCGTAATAATTCGCGGGTAAGTAGGAACTTCGCCGAGGCTTGCGCGACGCACATTCAAAAGCAATAATTACGCGAATTGAAATGTACGTAATATCTAATGCGAAGCCTAGAATCGGTATTAGTAAATCCCGTGGATGACGGGAGTGAAAATGGTATAGCACTGTAGCTATAATAAGACAGGATGAAGCCCCGTCGCGTGTATACTCCATTACAACGTGCCGGAATATTCATCGGTTGAGGATATGCTAAATACTGAATTCGCTATTGCAACCGCTTCTAACTGATCGCGGATACAACACCGTGGATATCTGCGTGTGCATGTTTCAGGGTAGAATAGCGACTGATTACGAGATAGAATAATAACGTGATGGTACGCGAAATACGATCTTCGCATCGCTTTACTTCCTTCGGACTTCCAAAATGAGATCACGTTATTAATTCTATGTTAAATTAATTACACTTTATTACTTTCTCTATTGCTATCAAAAAAACTGTTAATGATATAATATGACATTTTCAAATTAACATTAAACACATCAGTTTAGGTATTTATTTAAAAAAAATATTCTATAAACAAATTTTTTAAACTGCGAAACATCGAAGAAATTTAATTTTTCTAAAGTTGAATAAATAAAAAAATAATTAGAAAAATCAGTGTGTCACATTGCTGAATATAAACATTTCTAAACTTATATGTAACATGTTTACATGCAATATTTTATATATATAATAATTAAAAGAGGTATATACATAAGTATATTTTTTGTATAAATAAACAAGTTACGGTAATTTATCTTTTATAATACAATAAATGTATGTTTAAAATTATCGCAAAATAGATAAAAAGCCTCTTCAAGAAAAGAGCATTGAAAAATATAACTCATATTCATTCGTTTTTACGCGTCTTTTATAAATCGATGCTTTCCAATGTAGTATGCTTTAAACCCACAATCGAATTTTCAAGCCAATTTCTAGTTTTATCGTGAAGACTTCTTATCCTTATAACCTTTAGAAATACTTTATATTTATATCCCATAAAATTCACGCAAAATTTCAGAGCAATCCTTGAAACGCGCAGCCAAATAATAATAATTTTCTGCGGAAGAAAAAATCCAAGACGGATATTACGTGACACGTTTTTCACAATATTCATGTATAGTTTATGTTCTATTCATTTATAGAAGATATAAAACTATTTTAAATATTTTTTCGCCATTGTAAGATATTAATATTTTACTGAACAAATTAATTTTATGAAATATGCACCTCCTATATGAAATAGGAATAATTGTCTACCACAACAAATTTCATGATTGTCATTATTTTTTTTAAGAAAAAAGACTTGAGAATACAAAATATATTAATTTTCCAACGTGAAAATATATCAATACAACATTTCCTCCCTTAATAATAATATATGTAATTCTAGATACAAGCATAACTTATCTTAATAAACAACTCACGTTGCGTGTTGTGGGATTAAATTCACGGAGCATCGTTTATTCTAACAGCGGTCTTCATAAACAAAAGGATAGAGGTGCCCAAGAATTCCCTTCTCTCGGAGACATCAATTATCGTCGTCCTAGTAACGAATCGGGGCCGAGCACGTCCATTCGACCGTTCTCACCGGTGCCCGGGGCAGAAAAGGGAGAGGCAGCAGAATTCTCGAGAGGAATCATGTCAGCCGACATTCATAAACCACAACAGGCGTAAATGTATTTGTTCGCTAAATATTCAGCTTATTTTTAAGTTCGTATCTCTCCCTTCCTCTTTCTTTCTTTTCAAAAAGTATACAACGTTAGGACATTATTTATGAAGGACGGAAACAGGAAAAAGATACAGATGAAAAAGGAAAAAAAAAACAGGAAATAAAGGCGGAGAGAAAAAAGAAGGAAGATAAGGACAATGTTTATTATATGCTTCAGGAAGGACTTCTTTTATGACTAAAATTGGACTCGCGACAGAGTTGTGACTCCGTCGGCTTTAACGCATTCACATATAAATGACAGCGAAAAGGAGAAGATCGTGAAAATAAAGGAAACCCAAGAACATAGAGAATATCGTATGGACATTTCTATTGTAGAAAGCAGCAAGATCCTCGAAAAAGAAGTGTTTGCTACGTAAATACTCAAACTACTTTATTTGCTTTCTGCCAGAGTGGAAATGTTCGAACCTGCTGTAATTCATTGCTGGATATTGTGGCTGAAATATACATGTATCTCTTATGTACACATCTATTCCTCTTTATTAGAGATCATGTATCATTATTGGCTCGTACTGTGGATGGAAGTGGTGAAGAGCCCTATGTATTATAATCTAATTGAGATAGCGAGAACATATTTGAGCGGTGCGTGACACTTATACTTTATTACTTTGATATCAATTATTATTTATCATATTAGAAACTTCTTATTTTTCTCACTTTTTATTAAATTTTCTTATTGTTTTTAATGCCAGCACACATTACAACAAAAATTGATTTCGAATGAATCTGATTTTCTAAATAACAATTTTTAATTTCTTCGCATTCAAATGCAATTTTTTCGCATATTTCCGTGTATGTGGACATTGCTGACAAGAAATACAATTTTAACGCAGAGACTTACAGCAATGAGGTACATCTATCGAGCGGTGGAGTCTATTTACGTGCATTAAATTATGAAAGCAGCACGAGTATATGTAAACATGCCGGCTTGCATACATGTATGATCAACAATGATCGCGGTCTGAATTGCATACCTATAGAAATATTCCCATTTGCTGCCGCAGATATAGGGAAGGGGAGAAGTGGAAGATCGAGCGGAGTTCCGGAATAATATTTACCTTACAATCGGTGCTTCGTTATGAGTCCCTGGCACTTTTACGAAGCGTTCGATTGTCGTACGCTCACACGGGAATTCGCGCATCGTGTACAGCACGTATTGTCTTCTCACATTGCATGTGCGTACAAATCGCTCGGCGTTTAGACCGCAACAGGCCAAACGTGAAACGAAATTTCGCGGCTCGTTTGCGAGTGTGATCGCTTTATCTCCCATGCAGTGACACCGTGATGCGCATGCCGAAATTATTATTGTATTATCCGCGAGGTGTAATGTTGTAACACGCAATTACATATATATGCATAAAGTGCACCTTGACGATTGGACATAAATGCAAGCTGATGTGCCCTTTTATGAGGACGCTGCTTAAATACGCTCACGTTGTAAGTTAGAATTGCAGCTTTGTTCTGCATTTGCTCAGTGTATTTGTCATGCATCGTATGTATCAAGCTTCATGCATCTCGTTACGCGAAAATGTTTAATGAAAATGTTTGTATAATATATATAATATAATATTTTGAACTACAAATGTTATATGTATATATATATTTTGCCTTTTAAATTTAATTTATTATAAATCTCTTATTTTCTGTTTTAAATCAATAAAAAATTAATATTTTAATAATGCAATCTTAACAATAGGTACATTTTTATTAATAATACTTATATTCACAATTTTGATGAAATGATATTTGATTTATAGCCGATTATATTTTAGGCATAAAATAGGGAAATGAATCCAAGGTATAATCAAATATCATTTCTATTAACAAAGATTCGCACTTTTGGCAATCGGATCATTCCTCGCAGGGAAAAATTTAATTGATTAATTTACATAAATTTACATAAATTATTTGATCGTCAATACTTTTACTAATACATCAATTCGGCTAATCACGAAGTTTCGCTTAAATGCTCGTATCCCGGTTTTCGCATCCTAGGAAAACAATTAAGGGGATACTTTTAAACCCTTATAAAGCTCATTGTTTCGAAATTATCCGGGAGCGTTCGCTGCGAAGGCGCGGACACGCGAGAGTTCGCAAGCTCGATGAAGCGAGAACGAAT
The DNA here is from genome assembly GCA_003595255.1 of Solenopsis fugax. Lineage (NCBI taxonomy): Eukaryota > Metazoa > Arthropoda > Insecta > Hymenoptera > Formicidae > Solenopsis > Solenopsis fugax. The sequence goes on along the minus strand of QKQZ01055040.1, from coordinate 8,895 downwards.
CCGAACGACGTCGCTTTGCACGTTGAATTAGTGGATTATCACCGTGCTTGGGAAGACATTGGGAGGCGAACGAGCATTCTAATGGCGTCGCGGATACGCCACTGTTCCAGCAACCTTCCGGCCTTCCAGAATCGCAGTGAATTACGAGTACCAGGAATTCTTAAAGCTTCTCACGTAATGAGAGTCTCCAGGATATAGGGAACGGAGCGCTTCCCAGCTTCGAAATTCATTAACGGACCTTGCCCCTTTACCTTCTATCCTCTCCTTTCTCCACTCCTGTCTTGTTCCCGTCTATCCTCTTTCGCGACCGTCCGTCTCTACCCCCTTCCTCCCACCCCCTTTTTGCCAGCGTCTCATTTTCCCAGTCGCAGTGTGCGAACCGTTGCACTTGCGCCACCCGGTTAATGGTATTTTTATAGGTTTACTTGTTTCTCGCCCGGTGAGCGGACACCGCTGATCGACCGCGCTAATTATTTCCGGAGATAATCGAAAGAGTGGACACGCTCGCTCTTCGTTTTCTGGTGGGGAACTGCCTGAATTGTATATTATCATGGTGAAATGAAGTACCCACCGCCGCGAGCTTTGGGAGTTACTCTCTGATAATTGAATTGCGCATTATTAGAGGGGACCGCTCTAATTACAGCTTGCTTGACGTAAATTATAGATTGTAATAATAAATTATGCGAGAGGAGAAAGATTCTTTTAAGAAAATAGGATGTAAGAAGAATCTTTGTTATTTTGTCATTTATTAAACAATGTAGACACTTTGTAGATCGTACCATCATATATATTGACTTTTCGCAGCATATAAATAAAAATGTGTTTCATTTAATAAACAAAATATCAGTAAATATCAGTAAAGCAATCTTTTATCCACTTTTAATATAGTCTACATTTTCTTTTTAATACAATTATAACATCATTCAAATTAAAAAAAGAGCTTCTCAATCTGCTTAATATGTGAAATAATTAATAATTGAGTTTTCTTTTAGTAATTATAGTCTTATGATGTCTAACCAAAAACGTCATGATATTATAAATTTATATAAAGTTTTGCTTCGTAGCTCCTAACTAAGTTTGAGACGCGCTTTCTTGATAGACAATTTGAGTGATTTAAGACGTCACCAAAGTTTCGTGCAAGTTTTTGCTGGGGGAGGTAAACTCGCGTCATAGAGAAACGAAAGTCATCGTCAGAAACAGAAGAAGCGTGTCGGTTTCACGGCAGCTCGTGCGATTCGTTCGTAAATTCCTCTGAGTTAACGATTTTCGAACTACGGTGGACGCGGAAGTCATTGCCTAACGATGTCAATGTTTCTGCGATCTACTGGAGAGCAGTTAGAACTTTCTGATCGAAATGGTTCTTCACGGTAGTTTCAATTGGAGTGAATCGGAACTTCCACTTGGAAAATGGACCCTGATTTAACTGCGATTGGTACATTGTCGACTTCTTAAAAGTTTGTTGCTGATTCTGTTGATGAATTTACTTCTTCAAGTTCTCGACACGTATGTTTAAACGTGACAATCATTCTTAATAATTCAATAAAATTAATACTCCATCTCTCAAAAATATTTAGGAATAAGTTTGCAATGAGTTACAGTAAATATGAGTTACAATAAAATTGTATTTGCTCGAGTTCAGTGAGATCAAATCTATAAATGTTAAATGTCGAATTCTATAAATGTTTATAAATTCACTTAAAAAAAAATTATTGAGCACTGAGTGCTGCTTTCGACCGATATTGTCATTTTCAATTTAATTAATTATACAATATAATTAATTGTATTGTATAATATAATATTTTTAAAGAATATGACATACATCACTAAATATGCATCAGTAACTATCATAAATGTCATGTCGTGATTATAAATTATATATTATATATACAGTTTATATTGTCATCTATATATCCAGAAAAATTCTGTTCGTGAAACTTGGAGTATATTTACTAGCTTTGCTTTTTTTTCTTTACTCCACACAAGTGAGAATTGCGTCTCTAGTCAATGCAACCATTTGAATATATTCACTCACTCGGTGGTATCGGCTTACTGGTGCCGATGTCAGAATTCCTCGCGTGAAATATGTATATTGTAACTTGTATTCTTGTATGGAAATGAGAGTCTCGGCAAAGTTGAGCGCGCTAGCAGTGGACCGCGCGGTGCGACGTATGGCAGATGGAAATACAATTTTTCAGTGCGATTCGGGATTATAAGGCACACGCGGGATTCAATTCAGGGGCGCTCTGGTTGTGCTGCCTTATAAAATTTCAATAAAAATTCTCATCAACCGCGCATCTCTCGCTGCCCGCATCACGCCTATGGCTAAGCGCCCGACCGATCGCTTTTCGATAAATCCAAGCTATCGAATCTCTAGGGTTGCGTTCTCGGGGCAAGCAACTATGCATAAAATATATTGCTTTATCGAGTAAAAATTTACGAAGTGCCATGCTACATTAATATTATAATACTAGTGTGTTAGTGCATCTTAATAAAGAAAATTTTTTACGTGAGCAAAAAATTCTTCCATTATAGCGGGTAACTGAAACAATATTTTTCGCTGCTCGTAAAATATCTTGCTCACCTTCTCACATTTTTGCAAATAATTTTTATCCGTAAGATAATTCGCGATTAAAGTTTGAAAAAAATATATATCCTTTTTAAAGTAAATACGTGCGTTAATATTAATTCTCCCAAAACATTATTGACTTGGTACCTGTTAGGATCTCATTCTAACCCATGCAGAAAATTTAATTTTACAGAGCAAGCAACCCACACAGTGCAATGTGGCGTTTACCTCGCGTGACACACGCCGTTTCAACGAGCTACGCAATTACATTACGTGTAACTATGAAGATTGTCGTGAGCGCTGTTTAATGTAATATGCTATGAAATAATGTAATTATACGGTAAACTGCATCATCTTGTAAACTGAAGAAAAGTGCATAGTCTGATAGATTCACGTGTATTTAGTATGTTGATCCTTTCTGCATTTACTTGTTCTTTTAAATTAAACTTAAAAAAGCAAAGAAATTTGTGTGTCTTTAGATTTGCTGAAAGATACTAATATAGAACTCTAAATACATCAGCATACGTTACTCTTCGTAGGATGAATATTTATGCGTCCGTGGTATTAACTAGAAAATAAGATAAGCTTAAAAATATTCAAATGTCAGTGCAATTTCAAATAAGGAACGTCATGTTTCAATTTTAGCGAATCAAAAACTTAATTCACTTTTCAATTAAAACGCATTATTATTTGAATGTAGGAGAGATGAAATGTAGTTTTGGAGACATCAAGCCATTATCCCTTCGTGAAAGAAATCCGCATACATAAACGTAGTGGCTTATAGTCCATGCATCTCGTTCTCAACTTTGGTCCCCGGATGACACTATGTTTGACGGAACCGTTGTCGAAATACGAGGTTCCTGCTTAAATTCGTGATACCGCAGACGCCGCATCGACCCTCTTTAGCAAAGGATGATAACCGAGACTTGTCTGGCACTCGACCCACGTATAGACACATTAGTTCGGGAGGATAGCGTTACACACTTGGGGACATCTCCCTTCGGTCTCGCCGTGTTCTCACTTTAGCGAGGAAATTCGCACGTAGCAGGCTTGACTGCGGGATTTCTAACGACTGTTTACGAAGCGCACAAAGGCGTAACGAAATAATTGTTGTTTCGGAGGTAGTGCGCACACGAATTGCCGAACGTGCGATTTCTCGAAAACGAGAACGGTCAATAATTCCTATTTGTATAGGTTGAATACCGGTACGTGCGTATACGTACAAAATATGTGTGAATAAAACGAACGTATATGTGTGAATAAAACGAACGTATATGTGAGAATTTCGGTGAGATTTTGATTATATCGTTCATGTTTTGAGGATCGATGCCGCGTGCGAATGTATTGGTGCAAATTAATTAATTTGCTTGAATGAAAATGTCGCAGAGAGATTGCCGGTATTGTCCGATAATGTTGATATGCTTTGGAACTTCACGCGGCACACATTGATGTTAAAATGTTTGTTTTACTGTTCTTATTCTATTGTATATAAATTGTACATAGAATATAATATAATGTAGGTAAAACCAATACTTTGACAGCGAATTTAAATAGATGTTGACATGAATTTTTGGAATTGGATTCGTAAACTTTGTCATCCTTATATTTATGAGTAAGAATAATCAACAATTAATAGTTTTTTTTATCAAAATATTAGGCTAAAATAATTTTTTATTTTATTTTTATTTTGATAATGTAAAAAATAAAAATTTTATTTTAGAAAGTGTGTATCAATTATATTGCTATTTTAATCTTTCAAGTCACAAGGCTTTTTTAAGCATCTAAGATTTAATGTTTGCTTGGAACGACTGGCTAACGAGTGGATTCAAAGGTTTTGAGAAAATTCTAGTTTCGTAATTAATTTAAGAGCAAACGATGAAATTACTTTCTGTGGTGTGGTAGCCTGTAACGTTTTGAAACTCAATATCTTCGTTGAGCTTTGATGAGGCATCTTGAGAAATGTCTGTCAAGCTCGTAACCGTCAGTTCGTTAAATTATTATGAAAGAAGTAATATTTAGAAAGTTACCTTTTTTATTAATAATTTTGTATTAAATGTAATAGATTTATCAGAATTCAGACGTTATACTTCGTCGTGATTATAAAAATTTCTTTTAACAATTAAAATTGTTAGATAAATTTTAGTTATAACAAGCAGCATAATTATATTTATATTCCTTCTATAAAAATAAGAATAAGATCTATGTAAATTTATTGACTATAGTTACAGTTACATAAGAAAATGAGTGAATTGCTGTTAATAATTAATTTAATAACTATTTATAAAATTATCAAATAGTATTTATATTATTGTCTTATTTTATTTCTTCGAAATCTGTTTGTAATTCAATTATTATATATCAGAAAATTAATTAATGGAATGTTTAAACTGCCGATTTTCGAAAATATCTTTATTTGCATCAGTGCAATAATACACGGTTTATAAAATAAACAGCTTTATTGAGTATTTTCATTTATTTTACAAATGCAATTTTATTCTGTCTATTATTACAATTTTTGTAACAAGTTAATTCAAAAATAGATAATAAAAATAAATATGTTTTACAACAATAATAAATTGTGTTAAATTAATAAATATGCAAACTATCCTACATGTTTCTACTATAAACCAATATTTTGCTTTTAAATTAAAATAAGTATGTTGTTATTTCTTTTGCATAAGTAAATAATCATTGCTCTGATTAATTCCTGAATTTGCATATCATGAGGCAACGATTCAAAATTAAACTGACAAATGTAAACAAATACATAAATTGTGAGAGATATACAAATATATAATATTTAGATATCTTTTTCAGAAATAAGAAACATGCGAAAATCGTAAGGTTTGAATTAAACGTTAATCTTATGTTGCATAAATAGACAATAATTTTTCTTCCGAGCACATCTTTTATTAGACGATAATTCAAACATGAAGACGTATTTGAATTTAATAAAAGTGCGTACTTATATTCCCGCATAAACAACTCCGCTTATAATTTGACGCGTACACGAACCAGTAATGAAGAAATTCAGAATATAGCCGTTGGATGTCTTGTGCTTTCCAGCCACGTAAAGCCGCCGTCTTGCATGCGTGAATCCGCCGCTTCTTTCCTTGCACCTTCTGCAGTTTGGTCTCTTTTCGTCTTTTCATTCTCATTTCTTCCCTGTTTCTCATGCATCTTCCCTCCTTTCCACGTTTCATTCCTTAGCCGTTGTTTTGCGTGAGCTTCCTCACACGTTTCTTCACATCCGTATTTGTTCACGTATTCTGCGATGTATTGTAATTGGATGTACATATGTCACGCACACACACGTGCATATAACTAGGCATATATTCGCACCATCATAAAGAGAACCGAGGAACTCACTTCCCATTTTGCACAACCATACTTTTATCGGTTCCTATATAGCGTATGCTCTTCTTCTGCTCTTTGTCCACACATACATTCGTACGATTATGCGTCTACTTTATCCTAGACACGTCTGCGACATATGTACTATATACACTATCGAAAGGGTAGTCTCGAAAGTCACACTTCCATTCACAGCCACGGTTCCATCTTTTAGCCACCATGTCATGTGCTTTTTCTTTTTCACATGTATTGATATAACATATACACCCATGCCATTCTATACACGTGTACAATATATACTATACGCACCTATATACTACTGTATAGTCTCGGAAGCCTTCCAAGCAAGATTTTTCCTTTTTCCACGACGATCTCTCTCTCTCTCTCTCTCTCTCTCTCTCTCTCTGCCTTTCTCTGTCGGAGGAAAGAGGAATAAAACGGAAAAGGAGGGTTTCCGACTGCGCTATTTTAGAGTCAACGTGGCACCCAGCCTGAACAAGCCGACTATATGTGTGGAAGATTACCTTATTTGTTACGTCTTTCTAACAAACCACAAACATCCACTGTGGGTGGGAATGGCGGAAGAGTGGAAAGGACACTCTAGGGAACCCTTGTGTCGACCGACTTGGCGGGAACAATAGCAGTAGCGGAGAATTTCGTGAATTGATGTGAATTGTATCTTGATAAAGTTCTGTATCATTAATAAGCTACTATTGCGTTAAATATAAGCAAATTTTTCTTGCTGTATCGACTAATTAAGAACAAACAATATAAATTTATCATAAAAATTTTATTTTTTTTTAAAATAAACAAATGTTATTAAAAAATACATAACTCATTCTGACATGTAATTTAATTTTTTTACTTTTTTTAGTTATTTAAAGAATAAATAAATGAGGATTCTTAATATTAAAAAATTAAATGCGATTAACCTGACAAATGGTCTTTGTTATATAAAATATCTAGATAATTATTAAAAAATTTTAATGCATGTTGGAGATTTGTTCGCTATACTTAATTTGCATATATACAATATAATATTCACGTAGGATTTGATGTGAATTTCTTAACAATTCGATAAATAGGTATAAAGATAGCGATTTGCACGGTGTTTCATCCCTTTCGCACGCCGTCCCTTTTGTGAGACTAACACGTGAGGAAAGGAGCTCTCGGGATTGAAATNNGGGGTTATAAGGAAAGGGATAAAGGTTCGCGCGGTCCACACCGATTCCGCTAGACGTGTCAAAGTGAATCTCTCGCAGCTTGTACGGGGATTTCCGGAACGATCGATCTGTCTCCGGAGATATATCCAGGAAATGAAATTTCTGGAGCGGAGTCCTGGGACGACTCCGCAAGGGCATGCTGCATGGGGATGTGCTTATCGTGAACGGTCAGCTGCTAAGCCTATCACGGGGTCGACATCCCTTTTCGTCAGCGTGCGGACATTGACGGAGGAGATCGCACGGAGGTGACAGGGTTTAGGATGATAATTGCACGACATATTATGCTGGATCAGTAGAAGATTAACATCGAATTTTATAATCCACCCTCACGAAACGTTGAATTTAATTTTGTCAATGTCGAAGTGAGGACTTTCCTCGAATTTTTCAAAACTCACGATCCTTATCAAAGAGAAAAATAGGATCTCAGCTATCAATTTTACACAAGATAGACAAAATTGTCAGTATTTGATGAACATTGTTTGATCGAACGGTTCTTGACACGCACAAAAAAATCATCTAGTTTATTCTATCATTTACGGAGTCGACGCGCTCATGAGTGCTTATCAGGCTGCTGTCAGAACTGCCAAGATAACGTAAATGTCTGAAAAATCGTTTGCCCTCAATATACTATTTAGACTTTTTCCATTCATACTTAACGTTGAATCTTATTATTTTTGGGACATACGTACCTATTATTGCACATTTACTTCACTGCACGGGAAAATCATATCATTCCTATAGACTTATAGAATTTGTGATTTATTCTATAGTGATTTATTCTATAGATACTAAGATATATTTATTCTATAGATACTAAGATATATTTATTTGACGCACAAATTCGCTGTTATAGTAGAACACTGAAGTTCACGAAGACTAATCGTTAATTTTATACAGATATATCATCTCGACAGCCAAAATAAAATATCACATTTCATGATATATGCTACTATAATTTCCGTGATATTTTACAGTGTTTTGGCAAGCTAATATAATAGTATTTCCTACATATGTGTTATCACGCAGGCTTGTTATTAATCAACACGTGCATGTCAAAGAGTACGATAGACATTTTTAGGGCAAGCATCCTTATTAATTTCTGATATCTAGGGCAAACCGTTTCATCATTATTTTACATATTTTTGTACAAGACATGTTTATAAAATATAAATTGAATTTTGAGCAGCAAAAACTATATTTTAGATGCATTGGTACATGTATCTTCTTTCGTTAAGTATATTTTTTTTTTTTTTACGTTTTTCTATTTGTAATTATGCAAAGAAAACGAAAACACATAATGCATCCGTAAGACCATTCCAATTATACGATTATTCCATTACGATTATACGAGGCAACTCTTAAATATTTAAGCGACGTCGTCGTAATGCGCAATCACGAATGGAAATCTCAATTGCGTGTACGTCGCGTACTCAGAAGCACGTTAGTGTGTACTGTAATTGAATGGGATGGGTATAACGTTGACCTTTATATCTTCATTTTTCTACGCTTTTCTATTTTCAATAAAGAAAACAAAAACACATAATACACTCGGACGATCATACTAATTATTACGATTGCACGAGACAACTCTTAAATATTTAAGCGACATCGTCGTAATGCGCAATCACAGATGGAAATCTGAATCGCGTGTACGTCGCATACTCCGGGGGACGTTAGTGCGTACTGTAATTAAACGGGGCGGGTATGACGGTAACCTTTTAACATCGGGGCAAGAATACATATTTCTCTGTC
>QKQZ01055038.1:0-21407 GCA_003595255.1 Solenopsis fugax | reverse complement strand
TACTTATGGCTAGTGACATCTGCCGGAAAAACCGGAAAGGAATTACCGACACACCTGGTACACCACGTGCGACTGATACAGTGTACACAAAGATAAACGTACATACACCGACATATTCATTGTCGGCATTTTGGGGGCAGATGTCCAGACTCTCTACTTCTAGGAACTCTATAGGCTATAAGTTGCTAGCGCCACGGTGATATTACGTGGACATCCGAAGCTATTAGATGCTTTCCAATTGCTTAACACATCTTAACACATATTAACATATCTTAACGTATCTTGACATATATGTGTACAAGTCTAGTCCAGTCAAATTTGATACTCGTCCTCTTACTGATCAACCGAGGACTTTATGACTACGTAGAAAATGAAAAGTCAAAGTTAAATGTAGAATTCAAAAGTCCAAGATCTGAATACAAAGCCAAAAGTCGAAATACGAAAATATAGTAGGGAATACGTTTAGTAATACCGCGTTTTTTCATGCTACGCACAATCCTTTCTCTTCGGTCAAACCTCCCATATGTACACAAGAATGCACAAAGTATAACGTTGTGCACGACTCAATTTGAACATAGTATGTACTAATGTGTGCGTTATGCACAGTTTTAGATAGAGTTGGGATTTTTTTTAATACCATACTTATGCTTTAACATTTTTTAATTTTTGGAAGTGATAGAAACTACATTTTCATCATTTCAATCTAATTATAGCTGCCGCAGTTATAACTATTTAATTGTCACTAGAAAACACTAACTCAGCTGATTAATAGCCCTCGGGCTGAGTACAAATGTATAGTGTTGTGTCGATGATTACAGTAATTGGAACGCAACTTGTGGTCACCGTGTGCACGAGGTGAAAGTGTCTAGGGATTGCAATTCGAAAGCACTCATTGTAGTGTTAGGGGGCTGGCATCACTTCAGTATTCGGTCCGAAATGTGGGATGCTACTGATGTTAGTTTTACCGGCCGAATTGATTTATGTGCGCAAGCGCAAACTTGATGACACGCGTAGCTATGTACAACGATGCATCCAAATTTTCGCACAGAATCGAATGACAATCCATGCCAACCTCTTTTGCTAATTCGCCCTCGGTTTCGGTCATTCGACGGTTAATGATTAAATGTTTAATTTTCATGACGTTATCGGCTGTGATCGAGATCTAAATGGGCGTTCAACTCGATAATCATTGAGTCCCGGATAATGATAGTGCCATAGTGCTCTGTCATTTAATCTGTTTGCAACATCCTAAAAATTTCCGCAGCAATTTTTCTATTTTTTTTTTTGCTAAATTTAATGCAAATTCTTTGTTCTTATTTTTCGTCCATCGCCTAGACAGAAAAACATAAATTCAGAGAAATAAACAGAACTGTCAAATGCGTCAACGTAAATAGGTGAAATTTTTATAAATGTCAGTTGAAATGTTACCAGTCAAAACCCTACCGAGAAATTTACAAAAATTGTTATGGTTTATTTATATTAAATTATGGGGTCTTTTGATTAGGAGGGTATACTAAAACTCTTTTCTAAAAATACAGTATTGTTCCATTATGCACAGTATTGTTCCATTATGAATGAGAACTATACTTGTTTTATATGTATAAAGTGTAACATTTTTATATAATGCAAATGTGTGTATGTTGTCACGAGTCGATGTCAGACGTTGATAATTTTCGATTTTTTTTTCTCGTTTTTTGAAATTGTTGACTCTATCCTACATTATTATGTGTACTTTAATTGTGGAAAAGGATTTGTAATTCTGTATAATCAACAAAGATTATTTTATGTAAAAAATATCACGTTCAATCGGTAAAATAGATCCCCTGGCTATGCTGTCGACAGGTCTGTTTTACCGATTGTAGGTAAGATTTTTTTATACAAAGTAATCTTTGTTGATTGATCACAAACAGAATTTTGCATAATGTATAACCCAGTGTCCTTTATTTTTGTCTTGGGGAAGGGAAGAACTCTGATGGGATTCTCTGATGTGTTATTGATGTTTGGTTAATTATACGTATGTATTGTAAACAATATGTAAGTCGCTGTGTAATCGGTAAAACTCATCCTCTTTACTTTAGCATCCTCTTAAGTTTCCAGAATTTATACTTGTGTATTCTTAAAAGGATTTTGGTTTATATAAAGTCAATTCGAAAAAATTTTGAACTTATAATGTTGATCATTTCGTCATATTAGTATCTCCTTACTAGCTATGTTTTGTTTCTTTTAGAATTTTTTTACATTCTTTAGATTATAAACATTAGAAAATTTTATTACCCTGAAGTAAATTTAGGAAGTTAAAAATTATATATTTTTCAGTTTGATACAGAAATCCAAAATGGAGTGAAGATTAAAGAAGAGCCTAGCGATACGACATCGAATTCTGATGAAACTGAAGATACATTAGTTAAATCTTGTTTTAGTTTGATTGATCACGATTATCATTATCGCGATGAATCGTCATTTAAAAATGATATTTCGTGTAAAGACATAAATAATGCAGAAAATAATTCATCGAATAGTCATTCTGCACGTCCAAATGATGTAAATAAGACTATTAATGTAGAGCGTAAAAGTACGAAAAGAAAAAAAGAAATTGATAATACGTTAATACAATTTAAAAAACAACGTTTCAATAAAATTTCTAATAATAAGAACACTAATGTATCACACGCAACTAAGAATTGTAGGGAAAAAAGAAAACTACGACATACAAATGAAAAATCAGTAAATGAAGAATTGGTCGATCTATCTGAATGTGATATATGTTTTAGAAAGTTCTCTTCTCTCAAAAATTGTATATTCCATAAACAATATTATACTAAACAATTTGAAAGAGGTAACAATTGCAAGATTTGTAAAAAGCATTACAAAACACAAGAGGAGTTACAGTCTCATACTTGTCCCCGAGAACATATCATGCGCAATTGCACATACCATTGTAATTTTTGCTGTCGTTCTTTTAAGATGAAAGAACCTTTACAATCTCACTTATTTCATGCACACAATGAGTTAATATGTTTTAACAACACAATTAAACACGGCCCTTCCAAATCTGAGAATGTAAATACATCTTATGAAAATAATACTTTAAGAACTAGTGCAAATGAAAAATCATTATGTTCGAATAATCTGGTTAAATCAGAGAAGATAGATACTGTACTTACAAATAAGATCAATAAATCTTGCGATAATAATGAGACGGATACTGAGAAATCAAGGATCGACAAATCATCCAATAATGAAATCTCGCCAACCAATAAAAAATTACGGCAACCAACATTAATGGAATATCTTATATTTAGCAAAAAGAAACTCGATAATAAAATTAAAAATCTTGAAAATGAATTAAAGGTCCTGGAAGATAATGCTTCTACGAGTGCTTCACATCAAGGAATAAGAGAAAATCCAAGACCAATACTTCCCGAAGGACATAATAGACAAATTAATTCCTCACCTGCAAAATCAGATAATCTTCCAAAACAAAAAGAACGTTCTACTTTGGAACAAGGTATGAAACATGAAAAATTAAATAAGCCATTTGTAAAACTACATGCGGATGTTGAAATAATGAAATCTTTTCTGGAAAACCTTCCCGATACGGTTGTCAAAGATAAAAGGACTGAGGATCGAACAAGTGACACTGTTTCATATGGAATACCATATAGTTTACGATCTCTAAGTGGAGTCTCTTATGTAGAAGCAGATTCGAATTTAGGAACGAGGAAGACCAAAAATGTTCCTAAGAAGTCTCGATTTAACATAGAATGTAGTACTGAAGGAAAACGGAACATCATTGACTCAGACAAAGTAAATTCGAAACTCAGGGCTCGTTTTAAATGCAAGGAGTGTACAATTTTTTTAACGAGATGTGATGAACAACCAAGAAATTCTTATCAGATTTCAACAATTGATGCCACGAGAAACACCTTCCAAGAATCTATTCAAGACAACTTTACATTAAATCAAGAAAGTGATATACGAAATACATTGGATCAAGAAAGTGATATGCGAAATACATTGGATCAAGAAAGTGACATGCGAAATATAGTAATTCTCAAAAACTTAGAGGTTTCTCTGGAACGTTTAACAACTGTTCCAGATATAAAAACTACAGATACAAAAGAATCGGACTTCGAGAAACACAATTACAATTACTTTTTATGTAAAATTTGTGACAAGGGCTTTAGTTCAAAATTAGCCAAACGTTCACATATTAAGTCGACTCATATAGCATACATGTCAAGTATATGTAATGCACGATATTCAACGAGGCATAAATTACTTCAGCATTATCTAAGCGAACATCTATTAGAACAAAATCAATGTTGTATTTGTTATACGTTATTATCTGATTATGAAGAACTGAAACAACATTTACATATTCATTGTCTGAAGTATATTCGAAGAATGGACGATCAACATCTAATAGATAATGAGATAAACTGTAGATTGATCAAAAACAATTGTAAGAGTTTTCAATGTGATACAACATTCTCGTCAGAATCATCCTTAGTGGCACATCAAAGTTGTTGCACAGTGAAAAAAGAAAATCAGGAAGTTTTCATGGAAGGAGCAAGTGCAGACCCGAAAAATAGTCTTAAGATGCAGCAGAAGAACACCGAAGAAAATATAGTTACATGTGATGAAAGGTTTAATCTAGATGATTCACGTGAACCCTTAAATAAAGACTGTGTAAAGAAACCAAACGAGCATCAAGTTTCGCTTCATGAAAAAGAATCGAAAATTAATGAAGTCAAACAAAACGTTCCTGATAATAATAATTTATTAATTGAAAATAAACTTGACGAAAGAGCTGTTAACGAATCACAAAATTCTAAAAAGCTTTTAAAAAATAATAATTCCACAATTAGTAATCAGAATATTGCGAATGCGCAATTGGATGATGTTACAGGAAAAACTATGACTTATCCCTGCGATATATGTGGAAAACAATTTCAGAATCCCAAAAATTTGGAGATGCACGTACGCGCTTTTAATGTTACTAGCGATACCTGTCCAATATGTGGCACCGGATTCGGTTCTAAACGTCTTTTACAAACTCATATGACTGCAGCGCATGTACCACAGATTTCAAATACTTACAGTTTTCATTGCGTATTTTGTAATCAAGGTTTTTTCAAAAAACATGATCTTCGGCCTCATATATTACACTTGCATAGTCAACGAATGCTCAACACCCTCACACGCAACTCCAACATGAGTCAAGAGAAATCTAATGAAACATTTACTACTGCTCCAATATGTAATATTTGTAATTTAGTATTTGAGACTCATGACCATTACGTAGAACATCGGATGTACTATTACAAAAACCATACATTCAGTTGTAAATTTTGCGCACAAAACTTTCAGGGAATGTACATGCTTCATCATCATAATAAACTTGTACATTATTCAGAAGATAAACGCAAGTCATACAGTTATATCTGCGACATATGCAACGAGGGATTCAATCACGAGTCACATTTTTATTCTCACAACATACATGTTCATTCGAATGAAGTAAATTTAGCTGAAAAAGAAGAAAGAAGCCGTTTGGATCATTTAACCGGTACTCTGGAGCATGTTAGAAATATTTTTACGAAGCAAAAACAAAATAAACAGCCATCCAACGAGTATACTTGCCAAATTTGTCAACTGAAATGCATAGATATGAATCAGATGGCAAAGCACATAGAGTGTTATGCCAATGACGGCGATTTTAAGTGTGACAAATGTAAAAGACGATGTAGAACATTTCTTTTACTTGATCAACATAAGAAATTAACTCACTATTGTCGTGATATTTATAATGGACATATGTGTCATATTTGCGGCGAAATTCTGGAAACAGGTATTGCATTGAGATGTCACGAGAAACACTCTCATTCAGGTATTACTGGTAAAAATACGAATAATGAGAAGAATTGTACGCAGATTTCATCTTCGAACGTTACACAGAAGATAACAGAAAATCTATGTGAATCTAAGAATGATATATCTAACGTAACTGAATACAACTGCGTATTTTGCAATATGAAGTTCTCCACTGCCAGCAGTGTCCAAACACACATTGTTCATGTTCATATGGATGATATGATAGCTAAAAGAGCTGCTTTGAAACTTGCTCTTCCCATTACCGATAACGATAACATTCAGAAACAGTTAATTGAAACTACTCAAGCACTATCATCATCGTCATCAGTATCATCATCGTCTAAAGATAAATCAATTCAACCAATTCAGACAACTCAACAATCTAATAATATCGCAAGTAATATTATGGCTAGAGCTGATATAAACGATAGAACTACTAATAAATTAAAGAAATTAAGAATTATACGTTTAAAGAAGGATAAAATTACAGAGAAGACTCTAATTCCATGTAGTAACAAATCTAATCAAGATAATATTTCGTCACTTAGTACTGTTGCATCAAATACGACATCAAAAACGACTACCTCAGTTCATCCGTCTGAACCAACTGGATCAACTGGATTGACAACAACTTTTAAGATCATCGCACCAAAACCTAAATTCGGAAATAACAGTTCAGTCCCTTTAGTCACTGGATCAACAATATTAAAAAATGTAACAAATATTAAATCCAAAAACAATATGGAATCAACAACGAATACCTCAGTTTCTTCATCTGGATCGACAACTTCCAAGACTGCCGCACCAAGTGCTGAATTCGGAAATAACAATTCAGTTCCCGTATCTATTGAATCAACTATGTTTAAAACTGTCGTATCAAATCCTCCATCTAAAGATAATACTTCAATTCCTCTATCTGGATCAACTAATAATTTCCGAAAAACTTATGGAGTTTCTTCATCAAAAGCTCGGTCAATCAATGAATTTAAACCTAACTCAGTTTCAACATTAAATAGATCTGTAATAAATGAAAATCAGTCTAAAACAACATCTGTATGTGTTTTACCAACTGTACCTTTATCAACATTGCAAGGTGTTGTACAGTCTTGGAAAAGCAGCGAAATTACAAAGAAATCTGAATTAGGGAACAGTTACAATTATAATTATTATTCATGTCCGTTATGTCCGTTACAATACCCATCCTTGATGTACTTCCACGCTCATCTCCAGTATGCTCATGCAGATTCCATCCGAACTGATAAACTGAACATCCCACAGATTAATCAGACTCAGAGAGCCTCTATGATAGAATGTTTATTGTGTCCATGTATTTTCATTGATGAGATCACATATAGGAAGCATTTGAGAAACTCTCACATGTATTTTGTGTATATCACAAACTCTGAGATGGCAAAATTCAATAACGTATGTAATCCACCAGTAACACAGGCAAGCATCAATAGAAAAAGCACAATTCCTGAGACAATTACTGTAGATGACGATGATGATAACGTCAAGAATACACCAAATCAACAGACAATCGAAGTAACAGACACGCTCGATCATAAAGGACAAAATGATAACGTCAAGAATACACCAAATCAACAGACAACCGAAGTAACAGACACGCTCGATCACAGAGGACAAAATGATAAAATTGGTAAATTGAGAGTAAAGCCTTTTGCAAAGATCATTGAAAATTTATCTAAGGATTCTGCATTGGAACTCTTGTAGACTAAACGAATCTCAAACCAAGGCCAAATTTTGGCCAGATTTATCATGAAATATAATGACTATATTAGTGACCATACTAATTTATAAAATATTTAAATAATGATAAACTCTACAAATGCAAAAAATGTTTTAATTTTGATAATTCGTTAAAGAAAGATTGTTGAATAACGAGAAGAAAACTTATTTGATACAACATATAAATATCCTATTCTTAATTTGTATTTGTATTAGGATTAGTTAGTTATATCGATTCTGTTTTATCAAAACAAATGTATCGCTCATTTGCTACAACATAACTCGAGAAATTTTTTTTTTGAATTATTTACAAAAGAAAGAGAACTTTAGTGAAAATTTCACTGAAAATGCATTGAGTGAGAATACTAATGATGCTTTTATTCTTCTACAATCAATGGATTAAATTGTTAATAAATTTAATTGTTATTAAATTACATTTAAAAATAATTGTATAATTGTATAACATTTTGACAACATGTGTTTTAAAACATTAAAACTGAAAAACTTTGTTTTTAAGTTATATCTTTGTTGCAGTAAATGAGCTAGTAGAGATGATATACTACTATATCATTAAACAAATAAAAAATTGAATTACAACGAAATACAATAAAAGTAGAAGTAGAATAAGTTTTTATCAATTTTCAGTTCATATTTCATATTTGTGAATTTATCAATATGTATGAAGTTCTCGAAAGATAATTGATTAATAGTCAATGTATAAATATATTTATATTCATTTATCAAATATAATGCGATCGTTAGGATATTACTCATCAATTTCCGATAGCCAACACAAGATTACTTGTGTTGGCTATTGGAAAATATTGTAAGCTGATTTAAAAATATTTGCTATGTGATGTAAATTGCTGTAAATGCGATCGTTAGGATTTTATTCATAAGAAATCTTGGCTACCGAAGAATATTGTAAGCTGATTAAAAATATTATTTAATTGGTTATTTAATGTTGTAAATTGACATTCATTATTTAAGTGCCATTAAATAAGGTTCTTGAAATTAAAATTGTGATCAAAGTTTCAGATTTGGTATTACTACTTCTTAATATTTTTAAAATTCGTTTTATATATGAATGAATAAGATTAATTATTGCTCTAATTTTTTTATAAGTAGTATTTGAGATTTTTGTGTTTGCGTTGTACTAATATACTATTGTACCACAATTTTTTGCTTATTATCAATGTATAAAAAGATTATTGTATTAAAAATTAATAAAACTTGGAATTTATATATTTGTGAATTTCACTGAAGTATATGTATAACATATTCTCAATTTGGTAAGTGTATTTGTGTATATATATATTTTTTTTTTAGTTTTCACAGATCCATTACATCTCGTAAATCAAAATAAGAAACTCGAAACTCACCGATACGATGCGCAGCAGCGGAATTGAAACTATGTTGAACTGCAAAATAAAAATATATTCAAATTACTACACAAAATAATGATTAATTATTGTAATTATTATAAATACTCAGCAGTATTTATTATATTTATAATAATTGTTTGATATTTTATAAATATTTACGAAAATATTTCATAAACATTTTTGTGATGTTAGATTGAGCAGATAAAAATTTTTCATAAAAATATTCATAAAAAAATATAAAATATTACTATAAATATTAATTTTTTATTTTGTAAATCTTTTCATTTATAAATATTGTGTGCTGTCTGGATGGTCGCCTTTCTCGATTTTAATTGTAAAATAATTTTTAATTATTCACCTCACAGTTGCTCCACTGTCGCACGATGCCTCTCCCGGATCACCTCCTCCTCTCAGGTTAGATTCCTCAGTTTTTTTCCACATAATACACACTCGCGTAAAAATCGTTAATTACAATCGCGACGCAATTCTCAAACGTGGGAATAATTCAATCGCACCATTGATAACGGTAGGGAATAATCAAATGTCTCGATACTTGCTCCGACGACATACCGCGAAATAAAACAAAGGCACACGGAATTTTTCGTTGCCGCCAACGGTGATCAACATCGCCGCGTAAACATCACCGCGTACGTCACAAAAACACGAGCGTCGAGTGTCGCGCGCCCGTCATTACGCATTATTTTATTTTATGTATTATAAGATACAAGTACAGTATATTACCCTGTAGTATACTATGCCCCTTACATTTTGATTATTAAAAAAAACAATTATGTACTACAATGCAGCATTTTGTTAGTCAAACCTCACGGCTCGACGATTTGTCTATTACTCCGCGTTCACGATTAGAGAACGATGCGCAAATCACGCACGAACTGTATCAAAGTGATCGTCGTTCATTGTAATCAGGCGTCGCGGACGAAATCGACGAAATTATTGATGTAAGTACATTAATGAAACCGCGGTTCCTATCACTCTCCGATTTCTAGCGCGAATTGAGTCGTATTTTCTACTACTTCGGGCGTTTGTCCCGGAACCCGGGACGTCAAATTGTTGCTCCGCGTATCGAGATATAACTGTTACCTAACCACAGTCGTTCGTGGCGTAATGAAGGTATAGTTCGTGGCGCTCACTGGTAATTATCTGTAAGGGATGACCGCGTTCGGTGTCCCGAGAGAATGAGAGACAACGCAGTCATGCTTGCGATTGCTTGCGATCGCATAACGGGAAATAACGTGACGCGGAGCAACGAGCGCCACCAAGCGACACTACCGGCACGTAGTGTCGATCGTCGGGGGCGGAGTCCGCGGAGTTCGGAGTACGGAATAATGGCCGCGCCGCGCCGTGACCTTGTGAGCGTGTTTACGCACGGCGCGCCTGACTTTGATACAGTTCGCTCTACGTACGGCATAAACATAAACAGGAAAGTAATCTGTATAAGCAGTAAGCAAATTGTGTGCGCGTGCCACGTAGTCAATCGAGGGTTGTTCAGAGCGTGAAACTAACTTGTTTTTCAAACTCTTAACCATGATGCACTTGATGCTCGATCTTCCCATTTACAATTCTGAATCGAAACGAGCGCCGTGGCGGCAGCCAAATAAGGTAAATATTACGTTTCTTGCATTTCAGAATAGATTATTAAATCCTGTTTACCAGAGCGGATATTTATTCATCTAAACTAGAAATTGAAGCGATAGGACAAGAGAATGTGCTTCATGCTATATTTACAAGCAATGATTACTTTTTCAACGGTGTTTAACCTATAGTATACATATTTCGCTCCTTGCATTTTCGATCAGATTACTAAATATTTTCTGTTTACAGGAGCGGATATTTATTAATCTAAATTAGAAATAGAGCGATAGATTAAAAGAAGATATACTATATGTACATACCCAGGTAGAACACAGAAGTCATAATAATATCAAAGTCACTCATTTGTTGTTCGATGACATCATAATGATTTACAAGGGTAACATTTATGGACTTATAACAAATAAAGTCATCATGACGTCATTATGATGTTCTTAGGAGCTTTCCAGCTGGGACACTATTGAGGAATATTAAACAAGGATAAAATGATTCACTGTGTTACACAGTGTCGTAGCTGGAAAGCATCCCTTGTAACTTTGTGTTCTATCTGGTTTTATATATACATGTGTACATATATATACATGTTCTATCTGGTTTTATATATATGTATGTATATAATGAAACATAATTCTCTTATTCTATCGCTTCGACTTCTAGTTTAAATAACTAAATGTCCATTCTGGTAGAGAGGAAGCGTTTAATAATCTAATATAATTTAATAATTTAAATCTAGCAATCTAATCTGAAATGTAAGGAACGAAATATATCATAGGTTAAACAACAATAAAAGAAATATATATATCTATATAAAACACTACCTGACCCATTCGACATGGATTTTCACTATTCCCTAGGTTGCTGATATTCGACGTAACAGCCGTAAGCCTCGTAAAAGTTTTATAACGGTTTGAGGACGCACTTCCACTGGCTGGGAGTTTATTTCTCACTCTTCACAACATACTGTAAGTATTAACTTGTTTTTCGAAAAGAATATAATTCCACTATCAAATAATTATTTAAATTTTCAGATTTCAATTATTTTATGTGTGACAATATTAATCAATTAGTTTACTTTTTTAAATTGAGTATTTTACTTCATACAAATTCCTAAAATAGTAATAACAATGAACTATGTTATTTGACTCTTATAGCAATTTGCTTTTAGCTTCAAATTTGAGATTTATCGTTTTGTTGGCCAATTTTGTCTGATGCTTTCATCGAAAAACAGTCGCATGATTGAATCACAAACACGCAAAACACATGCCAGCGTTTCTATTCCAATTTTTAAATTGCATGATAAACATGCACGATTAACTTCACGATTAACTTCATTGGACGATTCATGCTAATAGGATTTGCCGATTGTAATTATGGCGGCTTTGACGAGCTGCAATTTATTTACCAATCTGTTTGTCAGCGTTGAAAGCAAACTGCACTAGAAGATTAGTTCGCAATGTGATTAACCGATTAATTTTGGCACATGAAATGAAATCTGAAAATTCAAGAATCGAGAAGAATAAAGTTATGATGAATAATAAAGTAGATGATGAACTATATCTTTTAATATTTTATTTATCATATTTTATAAATATATGCTGAAAATAAAAATGATTTAAGTCTAGTAGTCGTGTAAAAATGAAAATAGGACAAAGACACAAGCATATAAATATTTGAAAATAAGAGGGTCTAAAGATAATTTTGAAACAATTTAACAAAGATGAGAAAAATGATGAAAGAACATTTTCACTAAGAATAACAAAAGAAACTTAAATTTTTTTTCTTTAAAATAATGTGTAATAATGAAAAAAAATTTGTTTGCAAGAATAACGAGCGCTAAGTGCTCGAGTAAATTTAGGAGTCTGAACAGACTATGTTCTTGTCAACGAATGTCAGGTTCCTCTAAAAGTATCCCAAGTACAAGAGTGGCCGTGCTTGTCTTCGACTTGGTCTGAAATTAGCAGTTAGTTAGGCGACTAGAGAAGTCTGTGGTTGTCAAGAAACGTATGGAAAGTTTTCCCAGACTTGCTTTAAGTTTCGTCAAGAATGAGGTGTTTTAAACGGTGTACACGTCGGCTTCTCTACGCTGATATCCTATTTCAAATAGTATGTTTATTTAATTTTACTTTGCTATGACAACCGTTTTCAAATAAAAATAAAAATGTTATGTAATATTGCATTTTAAACAGTTATTTTTTATTTCTGCAATTGAAGTGTTGCTATTTTATTTAAGTAATGTGTTAAATCTTTAAATATATATTATTCTCTTGATGAACGATATTAGAAGATTTTTAAGGATATTTCGCTAAAAAATGACGCGACTTAATTATTTCTTGATTAAATTTTTGATTAAAAATATTTATAACATGGATTCTTGTCTTATTTAATTGAATCTTGCTGTACGATACATAGCATCATTTAATTATTATTTAAAGGAAAAATATTAGGTAAATTAATAATTTTTATCAGAATAATTCTAATTGACAATTAATTAAAAGATATATTAATATACTTATCATAAGAGTAAGTTGAAACTTAAAAAGAGATTGAATTTTATTGGGTTGTGAATATTGATCTTAGATAGAATGATAGATACATATCTACGTGAAGAAAGGATATATCCAAAAAAGTGGATTGACTGAAACGAAAGAAAGTGTTATCGTAGGAAGAGAAAGATGGAATCGATGGAATCTATCGTTTCGCTTATCGATTACGTGTTTCCGCGTGGATTGAATTGTAGCGATTCAAACTATTCCATTGCGTTCCACGATTAAGCAAAGTTATGACTATCGATTACATTTGATAACACGTCACAAAAGAAATAACACCAAAAATTCTTGGCTTTTGAAAATTGTTAATTGGTGATTTCATTTTAAATTTAGATTAATTAAATTTTACAATAAAAACGAACTTTCTTCTTTTATGAAAATATAGGTTCAAAATAAAAAATATATTATGTAGAAATTTTAAGAAAAATGCTAATAACAATGCATATTTATAAAAATATTTTTACAAGATAAGACTTGTACGGTTTTGCATTTTGTAACAACAAATGATATCAAATATACTAATAACCTTTGTTATTTTCGCTTTACAAAAAAGTTCATATATATTTTAATCAATGGCGTGTCACCAATACCGATTTGATATATTTACGAGAAATTGGATGAATTCAATAGTTATTGCAGTCGTATTTTCTTTTTATATGATAGTGTGTCTGACAAATGCAATTATTTTTTCTTTGTAACAATCGAGTGTTTTAAAATGAAGTTATTATATATATAAAACAATCCGAAAACAAGATATCGATTAATTTTGTGATTGTGTCCAATTGTATATAATTGACACATAATTTAACTTCTTTTCAACATCGAAGAAAATTGTTAAAGGATGATTTTTTTGTAAGAGAAAAAGAAATTGAAAAATTTCATTATGTAAGAAAGAAGTTTACAATCATATTCTGTTGTTTTTTACTCAAAGAGGAAAGCCGCGTTTTCTCCCGCGATTCGGAAAAGTAATTAAACTGGTTGTAAGCTCAAACGATGCTATTATAATCTCCCCGACGCGAAGAAAAAAATCATAATAACGAAGCATAATAAGTTCAGCGAAGAATTAACAGGTGATGTAAAATCTGTAGCTTGATACGATTGTTGGTATAAATGAGTTTTTTTTTTTCTTTCTTTTGTCTATATATATATGTATATACTATCGACAATTATTTCATAAGTGTATTCAAATTTACGTATACATGTATAAAAAGTGAAACTGATTACGACTGCTTTCATTGGAGTGGAATCAATTGATCAATTAAATATTTGATTAGTATTTCTCTTTCTTCTGTAACAATAGGAATCGTCTTTAACAATAGAGCTATTTATATTTTTTTTTGACGTTAATACTACTCTAGATGAAAATTCACTCACATAATTAAGAATTAAAAAAAATTTTTCTACTTTATAAGTTGCAAAGTGTTTGAATAATCAAACTGACACTATGTTAATGTAAAAAGCCTTGTTAAATATTATTTAAACTATAAAAATTTTAATTGCACAAAAACTGTACTAAACTTGAATTATCACCTGGGTAAAAATTCATCCACAGTAGCATAGGATTAAAGAAAATAATATTCTTTTCTTTATGATTCTTACAAATATAGATTATTGTGATTCCTAAAATTGATTTCGATACATCTATATATTTAAATTGATAAAAAAAGGATTGAAAATGGGATGGATTCAACTGTTTTTATTGGTACTAGAGCGATGTATCGAATATTTGACGAGTCCCACACATACGTGCGCACGTGCGACACACGCGGCTTGCCTCATCCCTTTTCAACGATAGTGCAAACGGAGGAATGTTGCGAGTAATTTATTTGAAAAATGTCATCAAAGAGATGTGGTCAATTCTGACGAAGCTTTTCACAGTTTATTGCCTCGATGTGCGCTGAAAGGTCCATGTGACATTTCCGGTTGACTGACCGAGCATTTGGTGGAACAAACTAGATCACTTTGTGCGATTAATGATCGTACGTGTTAATAAATATTTCGCGATATTAAGTGAGTTTTTTAATTAATCGCTAGATCAATTACAATATGTGACAATTATAATATGTAATAAATGCAACTTTTACAATGCGAAGTTATATTGGTGCATAATGCAACTGATCAATCGATGAATTAAAAAACTTGCCTATTCTTCAGACCAAACTCGATCGCAAGACATTTTTTATTAGAAGAATAGAGTACGTTGAAATAGTACTGACGTTGCTTCTGTACTTTTAATATTTTAAAAGTACTGAAGCAAAGTCGTATCTTTTTTTATAACTTCTTTATTAAGTAAGCTTGAAAAATGGAACTTAGTAATTGATACTCTGCAAAATTGTAGAGATTTAGATTGATATAACTTTAATTTGAAAAACAAAAATATAATTGTAGAGATTTAGATTGATATAACTTTAATTTGAAAAACAAAAATATAAAAAAAAAATGTTAACGTTTTTTTAACTGTCGTGTCCTATCGTAATTATGAAACATACATGCAAAATAAACTATCACGCAGAACGGACAAAAAGTTGCTTGTTAATGCGATCGCGATTGCGGTTTGCGAATATGGCGGAAGTGCTTGTCAATGTTGTGTGTGACCTGCGTTTTGCGACGGAAATGACATCACTCGTTAACCATATTACAAAGCGGCGCTTCGTCGCATTGTTGGCTCACGTCGCCAATGGTAAAACCCTCGGATACGTATGTCTCGTCATTGTTGCGCGTTGCGATTCATTTCGCCTGCGGAAACATACAGTTGATCGAACCAATACAATTTGTTTGCCACGCTTTCGCCGCGCCAAGTGACAAATTACAACGTATCGCTATGATAATCCGGAAATGATAGCCGGTGTACATTTCAACTTCGGATGGAAACGCGTCATTGAAAAATCATCCCTGTCGAAATCATTAAACACAACTGACGATCGGTGGACATTAATCCTATGTAATAGCCTCAATAATGAACGTATTTACAAGCCGAGTAAATAAATTTAGGCGACATTGAGATAGCTTTTTAAGAGCGATGTATTTCTGAGGTCATGAGCGGCCAAGTACAGAAGCAAAGTCGGCATGCGGAACTGCTGCAGGGGTTCGTAACATGAGGAACAATCGAACGGTGATCCTTCGTCCTCGTCGGTGAACGAATGTATCTCGCTCCATCCTAACAACCCTCACTCGCTCTACTACTCCTGGAATTTGCAAGCCACCCACGCTGCATTGCATTGATTGCACCTTGGGGCGAATTGCATCCGCGAGCACGACGCTCTGTTCCTCAGCAGCGTAACGCAACCGGATGCAATGTTGAAATTGACGGCGCGCGCGCGCGAGTACAAATGCAAAGCCTGCTTTGCCGGTCGAAGAAAAAGCGAGACAGATGACGCCCTCGTTTTCCAAGATAAATTTCTCGAAATCAATTGCTTTGACGTCATTTCGATGCAGAACATATTAGAGTGGGATCATGTGGGGCACGTTTACATTTTTATCTTTTTACCAAAAATTGTAGATGTGTTGCATATATAATGACACATAGAAAATTTACGCAATTTTTTGTTTTATAAATAATAGTTTTGTAAACAATATAATTAATGATATGACCTATGATTATCAAAGCAAATTAATCTCAAGATCCTGGCCTAGAAATATCTCAGTAAGCATAAAATCATGTTATCAACGATTCAATAACATTTTCAATAGGAACAAACTTTGACCATGACTTGGAGATGTTTTTCAAACATTTCAACAATGTTTCGAAAAATATTTCATGTATCACATCATCTTTTTGATATATTTATACAATATTATTTTAAAACGTTCAAAAAAATACACATAAAATGTTAAAAAATACACATTCTAAATGCTATTGAGATATAAAAGTCTATATTAAAAAAGCACTCTGATAAGAATTCATATCAAATGATCAAATCCCAGAGTGTGTACAGGGACGTCATCTAGCGTCGCTGAACGTGAACAAAATAGGTACTAGTATCATCTACCGTCAAGGACTGTCGCTAACTTTAAAATTCAAAGATATAGGTATCATACTAGACACAATACGTAATATTTGGACATATCTTCAAAATACTGAAAACTTTTCCTAGTTTATCGCTCTAATTTAATAATTCATGCGCGCAATGGGAACAGAGTATTCCCCGAAAAGCATCATTTTGTTTTCTCTTCTCGGCAGTCATAGATGTCAATTAAAACTTTTCGTATATAGTTAAATTATCTCGATGCATATGATAGCGTATAAAGTGCGAACCGTTTCCATCCTGTTTTACTAGTTTTACACTGTAAATTTAATATTTATCTCAATTTAATTGCTCATTTATTTAACTTAGACTTGTTATCTATAATTTAATATAATAATTTCGTAATAAAATAATTAACACTAATCAACGTCTGTCAGAGAATCTAATTATTTAAATTGAATAAGGAAAAAAAGAAACAATCGCAAAAAGAAACAATAGGTAATAAGCACAAGGGACCGTAAAAAGTAAAAATGTATCCAGCGTGATCGTGATATACCGTGCTGAGAAAAAGTTTTGGAAACGAAGACTTATCCTCGGCTCGCGCATAGTTTTAGAGGCGTGGATTTATGAGCTTCGCATCCACACTCTCGAAAGCCCAAACTTTGTCAAATATATTAAAGGCTGCCTGCCGCGCGACTCGACAAAGATATTCTGTGCTATTCTCTGTCACGTCTCTCTCTTTCTTCCTTTTCCAACCCCCAGGCTGTCTTGTACGTAGAAACGCAATGTGCTCTTTTGTGTTTGTTTGTGTGTCTCATGGGCGTAGGCGCGCGGGAAATGTGGCCCACCAAAGTTTCGCTTCCCCTGTAAATAATGGAATATTTGTGCTCGCTACAGCGAACATTGGCTATCCTGCCACATCGCGCTCTATTCCGCACAACGTGTGAAATCATTCCAATATATTAATATTTAACAGACTGCAGAGAGCATTAGACATTTATATTTATGAAGATACAAATGACTCTCAGCTTTTATTAAATATTTGTTAATGTCCCAATCAATTATATAACTTGTTGTAATGAATGATACAACGACAAATGATAATATCTAAACACATATTATGTTGAAAGTAACAAGTACAAAGGTCGTTTTTTTAAATAAATTGTCATTTGATGATCATTGTATCATAATTTCAGAGATTAAATTTGCACATTCTCATGATGCTATCTTATATATTTATAAAAATGTTTTGTATAATAATACATTTTATAAATCATGCGCTCGCGATGATTGTGAATATAATCTAAATTAATCAAATGGATAGTGACTTATTTTATTTTATTAATTCAAAGGTGATGCGAAGAAAAATGATACAGATAAATTTGAAAATTACATAGATTTTCTGGAAAGGAATAAAAAAGTTAAAGCGGATATATGCGCATGTCCTTTAAGAAAAATTCGTCGATATTCGCAGTGTACCCTCTTATCCTCGTCAAAGAATACTTCACTGGCCCTTTAAGAGGCTGCGCCTGTGCGTCTACGTGCACGACAGGGAGAGAAAAAGAAAGGCGTGGCTAGCATTTGCGGAATAGCAATATCTACCTTTCCACCACCTGGCACAGTGTCCACAGTTGCTTGCAAGTACAACCCGCCCGTCGTATTTACTTCTCTTTCCCTTCTCTTTGTGCAGCCATATTTTCGGACGTACGAGTTTATCCTTCACATTATACAGCGGTGTGTTGGCATTCAGTTACGAAACAAGTAACCGAAAGAAATCACGATTCATAACAGTGTTCTCTCACCTTTCCGCAACACATTTTCAAATTTTTCTTCAAAACTTTCGTTAGGTTTAGTGGTATTTTAAAATTACCGCGCACACACATTCGCGCGTAATAATTTGTCGATACATATATTGCACTTATCATGAATAATTAAAAGCCGTGGCATTAAAAATAAATTACTACTGTTAATGAAAACGTTTCCATTAAAAAGAAAGTCAGATTTTAAACGTTGAAAATAAATTGCTTTACAAAAAGATATCCAGAACTGAAAGGATAAATGTAACTGCGATTCTTTTGCGCTTTGGCTGAAATTCTTTTCCTACCCCTTGCACACCCTATACTTTTACCCTCACAAACTCCGTCCGCTGATAAGGGAGTTCCTCCCGGAATACCAAGATTCCTCGCTGCCTAGTCACTCCGTTTATCTCGCAACGTCGTTAGTCCTCTCGCGCAAAGCGAAGATTGATGAAGCGTACAAGGGCGTCGCTCCAAAACGAACCCCCTTTTCGCTCTCTATGCCTCTCTTATTCCCGCAACTGGTTTTGTCTTTCCTGCGTCTTTCTCATCTTAATATTTTAACCCGTTTCTCTTACCATCTTTTGGTGATACATATTTCAGTCACACCTTCACAGTGCGACCTTCTTAACGCTTTATCATCTTTATCAGTAGGGTAAAGTTGTCTATTATGTGATACCNTTAAAGGCTTGTAATTTATTTAATTTATACCATTAACTCCTATTTTTATATCCAAATTATAGCAAATATATTTAAGTTTCATCACCAAAAGTTAACAATTGATAATAGTTATACTTTGTTATGCAAGGGACTTGGAAACGTTTTTAATACGTTGTGCTTAAAAATAATAGTTTGAAGCAATAATAGTTGCATTTGTTGCACTTGTGCTTTTGTTGCACCACCACTTTTAAGAAATGTAAGTGAAAAATGATGACGTATATACATAAAGATTATATAAATTAGGACGTCATTGCTTTATGAAAACTCTTCGAAGCGCTAAGTCGCACAATAATAGAGACATTTGCGAGCTCTTTTAGCGTAAAAGCGAGCAAAAAAGAACTTACAATTAGTCAAAAAGTTAGCAATTTAGTTATATATAGAAATCTCAGCGCGTTATCAACTCTTTTTTCGCTAAGTTACGTGACCATCGGTGCTATTGGATAACGCATCAATAACGTGGCGACCTCTTCGTCAATACATATCTTTGCGAAGAATGAGTATGCTTCGAATTGTATTGAAAATCTATAGCTATAAGTGAAATATAGATTTTCACTACTGTCAGGAATTTTAGAATGTGCCATACTTATCATATTTCGATAGAAATATGAATATATCTCTATGCTGAATGATTGTATTGAAGTGAAACATATGGCATTGCAAAGCTGGGATTCTCCTATTTTCAATAATATTAAAATTGTTTAATGATATAAATTCAAAGATATTAATTGAGTAATTATTACATTGAAAAATATAATAAACTCGCGAATAACATATATATAATTTAACAAAATGTTAGTTTCAGATATATCATCCTCCATTGAAAAATTTTAACTACTAAAATTTGGCAAATTGCAAATGCAATATTACATCGGCCAGAACAGCGCTATTACTCGCGGCGCTTCAATTATTTTGCTTTGTATAATCGCATAATAAATACGAGCAACTCCCGACTCGACTTAGTCGAAAGCGATGTGACGAGTCGGACATAATTAGATAGCGTAGAATTTAACGCGAAAGTAAAACTCGGTGTTCGCAGACAACCATATTTGTCGGCTCTTTCAGCGCACCCACGAGAAATGTTGAGAAACGAATGAAACGATTAATTTTTCAGTATCTGTTGTTGTCATTATATATTTTGACGTATAAACGAATATTACCTTTATTGCTACGTAAAAAAGGGGAAAAAAGTAGTTAACATTTTCCATCTCTGTGAATAAAAGTTGATCCGTACTGAGTCTTTCCGTTACCAGTGAGATTAATTAATAATTGCGCCAATTTGTCACTCGAGACTCGCAACTTCGTCGCAGTAAGCGGCAAATGACGATACGCGAGAGAGGAACGAACAAGATGTGCAAGGTACAGCAATCGCGATATCAGGGACGAGACGTTCTCCACCGCAGCAGTTCGGAATCATAGAATCGCCCACGGGGGCCCAGTAAGTTTCTGGAAACTTAGTTCTTGGCGAACCTTACCGGAAGTGCCCGCGTAATGCGCTCGCTACGCCACACAAGTAGATGCAATTCAAAATGATCGTCCTTGTAGTGAACGATATGTCCTCCGATATTCTATTTTATTCTCAAACATCACAAAAGATGTTTGATATTTATGTCTAGAAAATCAAAAGTAAAAATATACTTTTATATATGTTGTACATATATATATGTTAAAATGCCTTCACCTACTGTGTGCACATGATATATATATATATATATATATATATATATAGAGAGAGAGAGAGAGAGAGAGAGAGAGAGAGAG
>QKQZ01055037.1:0-11867 GCA_003595255.1 Solenopsis fugax | reverse complement strand
TATTTCCATTTTTACGAATTACCCCACCTAACGAATAGCCCTGGTCTCCCCTATATATATAAAAATATGTATGTATAAACATGTATATACATATATATTTTTTTTCGACATTTAACGCTGTATTATTGTCTCAGAATTTAATTTTTATATTTATCCAAAAGATTTCTGTATAAGCGTAAACAATCAAAATGTAGTACAATGACTAAATAACGAGAGATAATTTTCGACGATAAAGATCATTGTCGGTAAGAAGTGAGAAATGAATTCAATTCATGTGTGTTATTTGAATAAACACATCTCTTTTGCATTTATTTAATCGTTAGGAACATAAAAATATTAAATAATATCAAAATAATGTATCAAATGTGTATCAAACATTTTAACGATAAATATCCAGAAAAATGAGTTCTATCTCTTTTTTTAATATTTTGGCAAAAATATAGTTTTTATTTGATCTCTTACTCCGAATTAAAAAATACCTGTTCTTTCAACTTATAATTATTTTTTTAAAGTATAATATTGCATATTTTTACGATGAGCGAATTTTACAGTAATTTTTATTCTTTTCTAAATTTAAAGACGTTATTTAAAAAACTAAGAAAATTTTTAAGTTAAAAAAGACGCTCACTGTCATCCAGCAATATATTACACGATTAAGAATTGAAGTAAAATAATTGTGTAAACAATTGCAAAACAAAGGAAACGTCGTTTCGGCCCGGGAAAAATTCTTTAACACGTATGTTGCGTTGCCCGAGCTAGCGGGAACTTTCGAGACAATCGAGAGACTGTATCCGTGACCCTGCCCTCGACTACTTCGACTAGTCAGGTGATCTCAGCGTTCTCCTTCCCGCGAAAGGGTGGATCAGCCAGCGCGCAACCAAGTAAAAAAGGTCCACAGTCAAGTTGCCCAGTCAATCCGTCGAGGCGAACGGTACTCGAGCGGTTGACATTCTCGAGGCCGGTATCGAGCCGTTTGGCCAATCGTAAACGTGACGGGTATGAAATTACGATTGCGCTCTGTTCACCTCTCTCCAACTCTCGGCTCACCTCTCCTTCTCGTTCCACGACGGCACCTTGCGCCTTTCAGTAGAAGGTAAAAAGGTTCATTGACATCGACGGCCGAGCGCGTCGTTGGCGATCGGCGCATCGAAATCGATCAGCGATCAGAGATCCCTCTTGATAGGAAGACCAATCAAGGAATAGACGGAAGTAGCTACTACGGTCAGCCACTTGTCTCGATCACTCGCGATAGTTTTATTCCCAAGGCGAAAGAAGCAAAATCGGTTTTGTTTAGAGATCCTTGATCAAGCGGCTTTAATGACCATTCAATTCTTGTTGACTGCTCAGAGCTGCGAGTTTCAGCCTGATCATAATGCAATAGATGCAGCGAAAAACATTTGAACGTAATAGAAACACTTGATGCGAAGGTGAACGTTCGCACCTGTTGTCGATGGCTTGCAAAATTCCATACTGGAGATGCGGAATTTTGCAAGCCTTGAAGTCAACATCCGGAAAGAGCGCAAAAAGATAAGGAGCTGAAAAAGGATGAGAAATTGTTGTAACGGTAACAGTGCAGTTGGATTTTTAATACAGGGTGTTCTTAAGAACTGAACTCTTTTCTTTTGTTTTAATTAAAATGAATAGAGTATATAATAATCTTATTATCCAATATATAATTAAAAACTACATTTCGCGCGTACTTCCTCAAGAAATATGATGAGGGTCGAGATTTTTCAAATTTTTATTATGTGCAGATTATGTTCTCTAAATACTTGTACTTCAATCAGAAAAAGTAATACGAATTGAATTCCAAAAAAAATGGAAAAATATCACGAATAAAAATGGGAATAATTTTTTTACATCTAGCATAACACTACGGCAAAATTAATATCTACGTTATTTTTATAAAAAGATATTTTTTTATAAGAGTAAAATTTTTGAAATAAGTAATTTGTGATTAGTTCTAAGTTAATTTATGTGTTTAATACTGCCGTAAATAATTAACTAATTTTAAAATGCGCAATTTTCTTTTCTCTCTTCTGAACAATTTTATATGCTTTACTTGTGTTTCACTTTTCTTGTGGAGGTGCGATATAATGTATGAAACAACAAATTACAGAAGCATTAGGAAACTGACGGAGGTTAATTACATAAGCCAAGGGATAAACAAATGACGCACGTTCATGCACCTAACTTATTACATAAAGGAGGGTAAAATAGCTCCGTTGAATTGTTCTCGTGAGATCCTTCTCATGATTGATGATAACGCATTTAATATTATCGTAACACGCTTATCTGTTTCACACAGGATTGCACTGCAAATGAAACGTCTGTCTTTCTCGCAATTTTCTGGGCTTTGCTTCCTTAATATCATAATTACATAATGAAAGCACCAAAGAGGGTGAAAATGAATAGAATGTGAGCAACGCTCAATCCTTTCTGTTCCTTGGTACTATACTGCTGCTTTTGTAGGAAAATTGCATAATGCATTTTCGTTTTATGCAACAAAATTTTTCTGTACCTGTTATGTAAATAGCGTAATGTTCCCGATAAAATCAAACTCGATAATTATATGCAATCTCGGTAATTATATTGTCTTCCCATCTAGTAGGCAATTAAGTGTGTATATAACAATTCTATAGTTATCTATATAACACATTATTATTCTTTAATTATTCTATAATTTTGATATAAAAATTAATATGTACATTGAGAAAAATGATTTTATTATATCAACAAGATATATAATTTCTAATTATTATAATAGGACTCAAAATTTTATAATCAGAACGTTTGACAGACTTTACTGTAATCTGGTAATTCCTATATGATTTTGATATGATCCGTTGATTTTGAACAGACATTCTGGTTGAATCTACCAGATTTCAAAATAATGCAACAAAACTTTTTTCAGTGTAATGAGAAATTAAGAATTGTAATAAAAAATAACATTAACAAATATTAGAGAGACGGAATAGAAGGAAAAGTTACATAGTCTAATTAAGAGACGAAAAAGCCAGGAAAAGAAGGTATCATAACTGTAATCGGAGAGTACCGTAACTTAAACGGTTCCGGTATTTTTTTTTCCTTTAAATCAAGAAATCGAAACCGAAACCAGAACACCTACCAGCTTGTCTTATCGAAGTTTAACCGTAACCAGGCAAACATTTTATTTCGCATCCGTGATGTAATCTGTCGGATGGATATAACTTATTTACGTGGGCAACGCGCATATGTAATATCTAGTTTTACGACTTTCAAGTCAACTTTATATTCGATTCTCGGATAGAATCTCCCTCGGGGGTACGAACCGCGAGTTTGTGCATTTCGTACACGTGTTGGACAATGGCGTATCCTCGCGCGGGGATGCAACGACGCGCGAAGCAATTTAAGTGAAACTAAGACGACACGCCACGGCACAGATCACGGAGTTTCGATAATGGCCGCGGCCGACCTGAATATCAGCTATAAATACGAAATATATCGGCCGAAACAATTAATCGCGCCTATCTCGCGGAACGTACATGACCGCGTAAGTATCCCTGCATCCGGCGATTTTACTCGATCGCAAAGATGCATCTAGACTTATCGTGTAGAAAGTGTGGATATTTTTTTTTCACAAGCCTTTCCCTCTTTTCGCGACTTTCACCGTGGACGACAATAGCACGAAGCAAGATTGGCAGAATCAAATCGAGACTCGCGACGTCTTTTTTTTTAGAGCGTACGCGGAAAGAACAATTTTATTGTAGTATCTAAAAATTTAGCTAGATACAGATCAGAAAATAATTTAATGTTGAACTATCAAAATAATTATGTAAAACGTTCAAGGATGATGGCACTGCTGTAAAAGCAGTTTTGCAACATTCTAGCAACCAGCTTAAACATCCAATATAAATGGCTCAACATTATTTTCAGATCTGTATTTCAGCAAAATGGTTCTTTCCGTGTATCCTCCGTTATTCGCGATTATTCTAATAACAGGAATGCTAATGATAGGAATTACAAGAGACAAATCTATCCGCAAGAAACGCTGGTAGAAGATTTAATTTTACGTCACTTACGATGATTACTGATACCGTGATTATAATCATACATCGAAAACGGAAGTTTGTGTATCGATGAGATGCCTAATAGACATCCGAATTGCAGGCAATACTGGAAAATTAGATAATAGCAATCGATTCGCTGTTTGCGTTACTGGGTTCCGGTAAATTATTTCTCCAACGAGATGGATATGGATTACAAGACACGATATCGTGAAACCAAGCATATAAAGAAAATTGTATTTCATGTCATCATTACGGTCACATAAAATCATCATGTCGTAAAGTGGAAATAAAACGCGAAGATGATACTCATTATCCAGGCGGTACTGCGAAATAATAGAAAGCTTCGCGTCCGTACGTCCCAAGATATCTCGAGTACAAGAACTTTAACGTTCTTGCGGGCATGCGATCCAGCCGGACGGATAAAGCCGTTCGCATCGCTGACTGGCCGCCGCGTTAACTATTAATTATTCATTAGCGAAGGCGCCGATCGTTCAGGTAAAAAGCACATTTGTGCCTCCGGGAATCGGTTCGCCGCGGCTAGTTTGCCGAGTATTCTCCCCCGAAAGAGAAAGAAAGAGAGAGAGGTCTCGCTTCCGCGCGCATTGCCTATCACCGATTAATTACTGAGCGACGTACGACACGCGATGACCCCTTCCGTAGGTACGATTAGGGTTGCATTCATTGCGTTCCCGATGTACAACTTTTTTTCATTACAGTACACCGTTGCGGCGCGCACAATGCTCTGCTATCGTAATTAAATCGCAACAGCGTGAGCTGATGCGAAGGAATGATAAAACGACTGATGATACCGGGATACGATAAATCACGATCGAGATGAGGTACGCTAAATTACCTCTCATTGAAGTACTTTGTTTCTTACATGTAAATGGACTGCGTTGTTCTTTTGACTAAAAAAAAAAGTCACGTGTTGAGTATAAAATTATTATGTGCACGTAAGTTTGCTTTTATACAGCTTAAGACTCAGTGAAACTCTCATTGGAGAATGATAATCTTAAATTCCATATTATGAATTGTAATGTTCTGTTGAAGCCTCGATGAAATCTCCCGATAAGAGTTAATAATGCGCCGATTGCAGAGTAAGAGCCGCCGAGACGTTTCCTTCCGTGAATCTCGTCAGTTAATCCAATGTAAATGCTATTAAAAGTAAATTATTTACTTTGTATAAAGATATTATTACAATCTTAAATGCGTGTGAAGGAAGATGCGGAAGTGAATGTAATGATAAGATCCCTCGCTTCCTTTTTACGCGAAGCGCTCGAACATTATTCAAACGTGTCGATAGAAATTTGCTGGAAAAGCTCACGGTGCGCTTCTCCGCTCTTCCGCGTAGTGATAAAAGTTATCAGACTGTACGGAACGTTCTCGGGACAGTGATGGCTGTACAATTTGCCTGGATTCTCACGGTGTCCTCTATGTATCTCTCTCTCTCTCTCTCTCTCTCTCTCTCTCTCTCTCTCTCTCTCTCTCTCCCTCTCTCCCGCTCTCTCTCCCGATAGCATCCAGCATAATATATGCATTACGAACTACCCGCCGTAACTCTAGATGCCGGCTGAAGCCGCAAGCCTAATGCTCACAATAGTAGGACATTCCGCGTAACAGGATAATACACCGTAATTGCGAGCAAACTCCTGTGCCGTACAGGAGAGCTGACAATTGCTGGTGCATGCACGCGGGAGAGCGTAATTTTAATTCTGATTAAAATACAATGCCCGTCGTGTGCGTTTGCGTGAATAAGAATCTCGACTGCTACTCACAGTTATCTCCCGGAAAGTATGTCAAATTATAAAAATATTGGACATGCGCGTCGACAAAATATCGATCGAAAACGTTACTCTCTGTACGTAATTATAAGTAACAATATTGGGTAATCCAGCAGAGATAAATTAATACTTGTTTATATTATTATTATAAGAGTACAAACAGTATAAACTAATATCGAATCATTACTTTACAGCGTACACATGTTTTTGTTGTACATATAAAATATCAAATCTCATGTTTTATTACATTTCTCTTCTGCGCTAAGAGAAAAACATTTGATATTTGTGACTATAATTAATGATGTATAGGACATTTCTCAAATAGGACAAATATTAACAAAATTATGAAAAAATTACAGATTGTTTTATATTGCATTTGAATGTAGTAGAAAAAGATTTAGCGGCAATTTTCTATTGAATAAAAAATTATTTCAATAAGAAATAGACACGTACTCTAAAAATATAATTAATAATGAAGTAATAAAATAAGAAATAATGAAAAAATCTGATTTTTCTTAATGTTGTAAAAAGTAATTTAATTTTTAATAGGGTAAACAAACTATAAAAATGTTATTAAATAAAAATGTAATCGTATTCACACAGCTTTCATATGTATAATATATAGTTTATTTGAAATATTAATATGAACACATTTCCAAATTTTATTTACTTTGCAGAGACCGTATGTCTGATACATCCTTAAATGTTAAAATAATTATGGTTAGGATATCCATTTTTGTAGTTATTAATGCTATAATATTATAATAATAATCGCATGTTATACTGACAAAAATAATTTATAATCATTTTTGGTGCCAAATAAATTTGAATTATGATAATTGCAGCTATTTTTTGTCAATATAACACATTGTATGTTAGTACTAACATTATAGCAGTAATAACTATAAAAATTGAGCTCCTAATCATAATTATTTTAAAAATTATAGTCACAAGTATTCAATTATAGTCACAAATACCAGATACTTTTCGCTTGGTATGCCATTTAGTATAATTCTAAGGGGAATATATTTGTGTGCATACATTAGTAAAAGTTATCATTTTGAAGGAGATACAAATTCTTTCGAAGGATTTCCTATGAATAAGCATAATCAAAGCGACCCGACGACCCCCTGATCAGGATGAGTTCCTGTCGTCGGAGTCTATAAAAATTTCAATCGGTCGTTCCACTCGGCGCAACGAAGCGCCGTTTTATCGGCGCGCATTAATGGAGGATATTTTTACAGTTTGCGCGCTGTAAACAAGTAACGGAGTTCACGGGCACTACGATCTCTCTAATGCAAGCCAGGGAAGCCGTGAGAATGTAGGTGAATCGCATAGCAAGCACCGCGCCGCCGCCGTCGTAACGAACGGAATGCAGTCCCGCCAAGCCTCTCGCGGGGACCGGAATATTCTGCATCTTCGGCCGGGAACCGCGATTCCGCCGCGCGGATTCTCGCCTCTCGGCCAGACAAGACGCGAAACGTCGCGTCCGTCGTCGCCCACATGCAATCGTACTCGAAATAATTAGTGGGCAAATGTGCGAGAGAGTATCTATGCGGCGCAACGATCTTCAGCGGCGGTACTTTTACTTCGTTAATTAGCTTCTTGCAGAACATTTCTTGCTGAATCGCTCGGTTCGAGAACATCGTGAATAAAGGAATTGAAATTGTTCCAAAGAATGAAAACGGTACTATTCTTGCAATATAAGAGATAGCTATCCTACTTAATGTAGCATAATACAAAAGTAGAAAGAAATATATGTATTCCGCATGAAATTATGCTGCTTCTACTTAGAGAAAGTATACATTCGTGCTTTTTATTATTAGCTTACAGAATATTATCGTAATTATCGTATTAGTCTATTAGATATATTTTACACATGTACAGTTTAGTTTTCAAAAATTTTAAATACAATTAATAAATACAATAAACGCTTTATTTGAAAGTGTATTTAAAATAAATACTTTGAAAAATCTTTTATTTAAAAAAAAATATTTTTAAGATTATTCCAAAACTGAATATAATTCAACAACGAGATAAAGAGAACCGAATATAATTTTATGCATCTATCGCTCATTTGCTACGACATAATTAAAAAATCAAAGTTTGTATATGTGTTATATACGTTAAATATATTTTATACAAATCTCTTTGTTTAAAAAAGAATTGAAAATCTGCATAGCATATCAACTAAGTTTCCGTCACCATTTTATTATTAGCAGGTACAAGAAAGCGTATAATGCATGTAGAAGATGAGGACAAGGTATAAACGGAACCATAAAGATAAGATTCTTATGGTTACTTGTAGAAACCGCAGGTTGCCGGGGTTAGTACGACAAACGTAGGTAAAGGACTGAATGCTGGAAACAAAGTAAT
This sequence comes from Solenopsis fugax, assembly GCA_003595255.1. Taxonomy (NCBI): domain Eukaryota; kingdom Metazoa; phylum Arthropoda; class Insecta; order Hymenoptera; family Formicidae; genus Solenopsis; species Solenopsis fugax. The sequence goes on along the minus strand of QKQZ01055037.1, from coordinate 3,661 downwards.
TGTTCGCAGTAACATATATTTTCAACAGACACGAAGTTCTTTTCACGAGAAGGTAGAACACCTTTCTCAATGGCGAAATTGTTATATCGTATCTGCGAGAGAAGGAGAAAGAGAGAGAGGGGGGGAGAGGTAAACGTAAAAAATATTACTGGTCTCAAATTCTTCACCAACGGTGATAATGATATCAATCCGAAACTGACATTAGTGCGATTACACGCACGAGTGACCTCAAACAACATGACCGATTAAGCATGGGAGTCTCCGAGACCCATCCTATCTAATTCAAAAGATCGATCCGGTTCGCACGGCCCCGACGAATTTCCCATAATGTGCGCGCGCGATAATGGCTCTTACGTTAAATCTCGAGTAATCATCTCTTATTGTTTCCAGTAAAGTTAATTCGGGTACCACTATTGCGCCACTCTTTCGACACACATTATATGGTTTCTTGATTTTTAATTGACACATATTTGAAATAATCGTAAATAACAAAACGCGAAATATTAATTTTTTTACTGTTGTATATTGTTTTATTCTTCCTTTTTCTTCTTCGTCTTATTCTTTTTTTTTTGGATTAACTAAACGTCGATAAGCCTCGTCTAACGCAACCATAAAGGAACAGGAAAGAAACCTGACAGGGGTTACCCGTGGACGTGTATACCGTGCTATGTGCCGTCTCTCGAGGCGGTAACGGCAGACTTAACGGTACCCCATTCCAGCCCAATATTTATTCTTTTCCCTGGTAAACGCGACATTTCGTATCCGCGTGGAGCAATTCGACAATAGCGGAGGTTTATAGGATCGATGTTGCATATACGCAAATCAACGTCATGTGAAAGTGACACTATCGCGAATGAGCGTGAATTGTTTTACGACAGCTGGTAATCGCGACATGACAAGAGGGTAGACGATTCCGTATAACTGCGCGAGTCTATAAATGTCAATCGTGTGAAATAATTCTCGTGTTACGCGAAAACGTTCGAGCAAAAGATCAGCAATACAAAAAGATCAGCAAAAGTTTAAATTGCGTTTCAAAGCTTGATGCGTCACAATCTTTTACGATTAATATTCCAGACTGTCTTTATTGTAGCTACACAGAAAAAAATGATATCAAATCAACAATTCATTGTTTCATATATAAGCAAGAATATAAAATCTTCTTGGAAGAATTTGATAATCTTGATCAGACATAATTTGCTTACATGAAGAAACAAAATTTCTTTATGTTAGCAAATTATGTCTCTTTGAAATTAAAAATACTTCCAAGGAGATTTCATATTCTTGCTTATATGTATATGAAACAATGAATTGTTGAGTTGATACTAATTTTTTTTCTGTGTATGATATTTTCAATTTTATTTTTCAGATATCGCTCATACAGCATAGAAACTCGCAGCATCATTACTGTAACGTTACAATATATTACAGTGCAATTGAGCAGAAATATTATAAAGATTTTTTTGCAATATTATTTCAGCAATATTTTAAAAACATTGTAAAAAATAATGTTTTATGCATTAAAAAGCCACACAAGATAGAATAAAATGTACGCACTATTATAACATTTTTCAACTACATCCTAATGAAATAATTCCTAGAAAGGACAAGTTTCCAAATCGAATTCGAAAATGAAAGTAAATGAAATATATTTTGATATTAAAACTTTTTATACTTCTGTGTATAAAAATAAAGTCGAAGATGTATGATGTTCCTGAAAATTTTATGTGTGCCAAAATATGTTAATATAATGGAATCTGAAATATTATCAAAAACACTAACATATTGTATTGTAATATTGCTGCAATATTGCATTGCAAATATTTTTAAAGGACATTTTATCATTGCTGCAATATTATAACATTTCACAAATTTATAATGTTGCAATCTTACAATATTTCTGCAATGTTTCTGAGCTGTATATTATTCTGGCGATAAATCGAATCATCCTGCTTTTATTTTCAAGTGTCATAATTCACCTCTGCACTTCTCTCTCCCTTGTGCTCCATAAATATTAGTTTTCCCTTCAAATTCGACTTTCGACTTTCGCTTTCGTAAATTCGGCAGAAAAATAGACCTCTTATCTCGGTAAATCTTCGAAGCAGCGATTCTCTGGGTAGTCTGAACTAGTCTTCGTTTTTGTTCTACGCAACGATTTCGTGACACTTTCACGGTTCGTGCGGTTGGGCGAAAGTCAGGGAGTGATGAAACTCTATGCCGGATATACGTCTCGCGGTGTCGTTGCTCCCGCGCGCGCGATGACGTTGGTGGCTTTATGCAAATATTTCTCCTTGCGCAAATGGGAAGTCCAATATCGTGACGGTAAAACTCATGAAAGCTACGGGAATGACGTGTCAGTTGATAATTTTTTCGATCGGTGAAAAGGAATGCTTACGGCATCGTGCATCGTGGTATGGCATCGATGTGTCGCGCAATGAATTGATAATGACACCAATTCGACATTTCAATGGCTGCGTTCAGCAGACTCAACATGTTGTGATATTCTTCTAGATCATCCGACTTTCAGATTTAGAAGAATACATCAATAACAGCGAGCGCTCACTCAACTGTTGAGTCTGCTGAACGCAGCCAATATTTTGAGAATATATTAACCAATAATTCCATAATTGTTAATTACATTAACGCGAAATTGCAACGCCGTCAGTCATTAATATATACGTGAAGAGACACAGAATTCAATATTAATGTTACAAAGTGTAAATGCTAATAAGCGGAAACGCACAAAAGGCAATTATGATTACATAGCTTCAATAACTCGTGTATCATAGAACGGGTGTTGAAATGTGCGAAATTAAATCCATGAAATTTGCATAAATTCTCAATGATAATTAAATATTGTGATGTACCAGCGAACGTTTGTTTTACACGAGTGCTTTTGAAATAATGAAATTAATAAAAAAAAAGATATACGAAAAAAATTCACAAAATTTACTTCCGCGCTCTAATAATAACATAATTAATCGTAACATAGAAGATATTAACTGTGTATCAATGTATTTAGGCAGCGTATTTGGGAATTTAAAACGATATAAATATTGAACATTTGCTTCGTGTAGATTATAAATCTGATAAAAAGAGCGTTACAAAGAGTTTCCTCCGTTTATCTTCGTTTTATGTAGAAACAGGTGGTGGTACATGAATAAAGAAAATATAGGCCATATCACTTATTCGATCCTACAATTTTATGCGGGTTATAAAAATTGCAAAAAAATAAATTGCGTATACGTGTACGCGTTTTGTAATCGCGTCGCCAGTTTTTTAATCTGAAACATGAAAAATGTTTCAATTTTTGAGAGGAGTATAATCTCAATGCATTAGCATATTATCTTTTTGTGTAGCTGTTCGTTGTGATATATAACAATGGGATATTAATCCTAGAGTGCTACCGTGCTATTATGCTACTCGTATTTTTCTTATATTAACTCTATAAAGATTCACCCACAAAATTAAGATTTCTTTACACTTGTTTTCTTTATAGATTGCAAGATGTTAGAATAATTGAATTAATTAATATTACACTATTATTTTAATGTGAACAAAATCTTATTAAATATTACTTTAGGCTATCAAAATTTTACACTGAGAGAAAAAATTGTAGTGGTGGCAACTATAAGGGGACAACCATACAAATTGTTAATATAAT
>QKQZ01055036.1:0-15239 GCA_003595255.1 Solenopsis fugax | reverse complement strand
GAAGTGTGCAAAGTTTCATCAAAATCGAAGAGTGACACTTGGGTAGGTTTACTTGTTAGTGTATAGAGTATTATAGTTAGCTTATATCAGTAACTGATGATATATAGCATGAAATATAGTAATCAGTTTATTGAAACACCTTATCAGTCTTTTTTTGAGGGATGAAAACATTAGCTTTATTCACCAAAGAGAAACGGTTTTAATCGCTTCGATAAATCCTGTGTCGACGTAGAAACGTCACAACACCACGACAGAGGCGTCGCGTCGATGGGGGATGAGACCGAGAAATGACGAATGAGTCACGCCGAGGGTGGTTACGCCTTGCGATCATACGGTGAGCTCTTCTCTTCATCGGTAATCAGGAGAACGTGACGATGGCTGCGTAAAATACGGGCGCGTGTGTAAAAGCGTGCGGCGTCGAATTGCAAGCCGAATCGAATCAATCGAGAGCATCGTAATTCGAAATGCGGGAGAGCGAAGAAGAGGGTGATGCGCGTGGCGTGTAAAGTTACCAGGTTGCCAGGGGTAAATCTAGTTTCTTCGTTACGGAGATCGTGAGACGGCTCGCCGTTTGGAAGGGAACGACGACGAGCGTTGCTCGTCGAGGAAGTAGGGTCGTTCGGGGAAGTGCGGGGATTTTCTCGACACTTGCATTTATTCCGCCGAGCAAAACGGCAGAACTTTTCAAGGTGCCACACTGCCAGCGGCGATTAACGAGATGACAAAGTCGAATTTTCTAGCGTCGTGTCCTCTAACGCCGGCGGAGGAAATGCGCGAAACGGAATGGCAGGGAGTAAAACGTACGAGCGGGAGTACAAGGCAAGTTCGTATAAACTTTCGTGCATTTCACGCGGCCCCAAATTTCTGATTCAAATCGAGAAGCGATAAGAGATTACGCGAAAGATAGTTATAATCGTATGATAATTGTAAAGTACGGTGGCAAAGTTTCCTCGCTTACGTGCGTCGCATAATTAAATTCGAGGCGGTTACACGGTAACGCGTGCGACGACGGGGGTCTAACAAGTTCCACGAAATTAATTCGCCGCGGTTCTTCGCATCGCAATAAGCCCGTCTGTTCGCCAAGTTCGCCGGCGAATTTGCTTAAAGCAATTTTCCCAGCGGACCGATTGTCACCGTCACGCTGTATCAGAGTATCAGGACACTGAATTTCTCGGTATAGCTCGGCAAACAGACGATAATTTTTCATACGAGACATCCGAAGATATATTCATCCTCCCGATCAACTTCCTTTTTAACTTGTAACGCGCGCCGCGCCGCGCCGTTCCGTTTCAGCGCACAATTTCTCGTCGTGTCAATGGCAGAAAGTAGAGATGAATTATTCCAGAGAATAATGGTGAACGATTGAAATACCCTTGGTCCCGCGGCGCGGCGCGGCGCGGCGCCTAGGGGCGATCTAGCTTGCGAAGAGAGCGAAAGAGAAACGAAACGAGGGAGGGAGTCCCTGAAAAATTAACATTATTCCTTCCCGTAGGGCGCAGAGGAGGATCCTGCGCCGCGCCTGTAATGTCACGATAATTTGAAATCGCCCCATCCAGATATGCAGGAGTCAGACCCTCGCTGGCCGATGGCAAAGAGCGACGATCGAGTCACGTCGCGTCGCATTAGCGCGGAAGGCACCGCGGAGAGCGCCGGCTCTTCAAAGAAACCAGCAGTCGCGGAAAGGAAGGAGACGACGGGACGACGATATGTGGATATACGTATCCTGGCGACGCTGGCGCACGCCATTCTTGCCGGGCCCTTCCTGCCGTAATCAAAGATTTATATCGGAGAAGTGCACACGCGCGAGGACGTTAGGGATCCTCATCCTACGTTCGGGGTGGAGAGCGTAAGATCGACGATAGGAAAATCGATGCGCTACTGTGTTCCGTCCGCGTGACGTTTCCCGATCGCAGATACGAGGCGATGTACATACATATATCGTACGCGAGCAAGAGCGAACGGCGGAATGAATTGATGCCGCGCGCAGTTCTGGTCGCGAGATATACCGCTTTTATGTTAATGGACGCGTATCCGCGGATTACACGCTGACGGATGCTCGCGGATGTCCGCGAGATAAGTCGCATTCGACTGTTTGATTTCGACGTCGCGACCAATGTCGGATGGTAGCATGCAAATCGCGTGCACACGAGTCGACTGGAATGTCACGCGCTTATTGTAAGCATCGTCCATGTGCCTATCTTAAGAATTTATGGCTAAGCTTGATTAGATATATTTTCCTTTATTTTTTTTTTCTGTGGCAAAGTTGTTTGATTAGATAGTTAGAAATTCCATTTTTGGAGACCTCTATTTTGATAAGTAATATCGCCCTGGCCTGAATAAATAAATGATATCACTCTAAGAATTTTTCAGAAGATATAATTCGTTATTGCTAGCCCTATAGGGACTATTGAGACTGCAGCGGTAATTCTTCAGTTCTTATACAGTGGAAAACATTTTGTAATTATGTTAAAACCGGTAAAAATTTTTGTGATAAATTTTTAACATATCCAAGTGTTAATTTAACATACGTGATTAAGTTATTTGAATATTTTGTGTTAAATTGATATTTAACATTTTTTAGTGTTAACACAATTTATGAGCGAGTATATAAATTACATAAAAGTAATGTAGTTTTAAAACGTAAAGTCTAAGATAAATGAATAAAATGTACGTGTCAACATATTATAAATGTTAATTTTACTGAAGAAATATGTTTCCATATTTTGTTTCCAAATTGTCTAAGTGTTATATTTTTGAGTTAATTTTTTGCATAATATTTATGTTACTTTCTAACATATTTAATTTGTGTTAAATTAACACAAAAATTTGAGTGGACATGCGATATATGTTTTTAACATAAATTTTCCAACTGTGTAGGCTTTTGTAAACCATGTAAACGAGATAAATCGTAAACACAGTGTGTAATTACTAATCGTAATTAAAGAACTTATTGTAAAGAAAAAAAGAAATAAATTCCTTTTTTTAAATCATTTATATTGATGAATTTTACATCATCAATATAAATGTTTGAAAAAAAGTATTTATTTCTTTCTTTAATTACAATATTTGTGATTTGTTAAGTATAAATAGTTCACGAAAGTCTACCCTGAGAAAAAAATTTGTTGAAAAATTGAAATATTTAATCCGAGACGAGTAAATAAATATTAAATTGGTTTAATTAAATTTTGATTAAAAAATATAAATGGTTGATATAAATAAACTATACCTTTTTTTGTGCAAGAAAATAACTATTGAATCAATTCACAATGTTTAGTTAATCGGACTAAATACTTTACATTTTTAACAAATTTTTTTTCTCAATATAGGAATTGAGGAACTGTCATTGTAATCTTAATAGTCCCTATTTAGAGCTAGTGATGATGTATTATATACCTTTCGGAAAGTTCTTATAGTGATATCATTTATTTCATCAGACCATCATTGAACACAATCTTCTAAATCTATCGTAATAGACGCGATATGTATATCTTGCGATAATTAAAGAAATTCTTTAATTTCTGGTGCGAAAGGTACAATCGTTCTAAATGAATCAGAAATTGCTTAGAAAAGAATTATGATTGTTTCCCAATAGAATAATAATGTTATTTTTTGTCTATCCATATAAAAGTTATTTTATGTAGATACGGGAACTATACACTGAGAGAAAAATTAAATGTTTAGTTTTATAAATAGTGAGCAAAATAAATTTCGAGTTACTGGTATCAAAAACTTACATTTAACGAAACATTTGGTTATAAGTTGTAGGAAAATAATTATTTTTTTTAAGAATTATAATTCTTTTAAGACTACAGATTGTTTGGTTAAAACAACTACACAGTAATTGTAACTGTAAAATTCAGTTGATCACTATTTAACTAAACATTTGGTCTATCTCATCAAATATTTCCCTTAGTGTAGTACTTTGCAAGTTACTTACATACATGTAGTTGCCCCAACCTTATATAGCTGCTATACGTATGTTACCGTAATCTAACCGTATTATCAGATGACGACGATAGTAAGCTATCAGAAATATAATAGAATCTGTTCACATGCGCAGCACTTAGCAGCAAATTGGTGGCAGAAACAGAGTAGCTCTACACGCAGTTTAATAGTTTGATGCAAATTGGCAACAGAAATCGAGCAGAATCTATCGCCAATCTCATTATTACATTATTAGATTAGCTTAGGTTATATCGGCAGACTTTGCCGGAAGAATACAAGTTTAATGCGAACATAGTTGCCACTAAACTGCTGGTATACTACAGACATTTCGTTAACTGGAATATAAATAATGTACAAGAAGAATTACAACAGAACATATTTTATTTTATATGAAAATTTTTCGTGAGTCGATATTGCTATTCTGTTGTGACAATGCAACTATATCTTAAAAATTTTTCAATCATACTATTTGATCTACAGATCATATTAAAGAAACAATAATTTTTTAGTTGAGGCAACTATATATGAGGGTATTCTATTGAATGTTATTTATCATAAGTATTCAATATAATATCAATATAACTTGAATTCACATACATTTCGTTTTCAAACATACAGAATATTGTTGTAACTGTAGCAATTTTTTCCGCGTGGCATAGCAATTTGTTCAACAATTACTTTTTTTATATTACAGTAAGGGATAGAAAAGGGTATAGGTATATAAAAATGTTAAACTTGTGCCTATTGAAAATAACGGAATAAAAATATTACGTAAAATCGATCCGATAAATAATTTGATGTGACAGATTATAAAATTTCAATTCGACGTTAATCGAATTCTTTCTTTGCCGTCAAGCACTTGATTGACTGACAGCTTAAAGATTAACATGTCTTTTTCTGCCGCTCTCTCGGGTATAGGAAAATTCAGACGACTCGCGTCAAACGGGACATGATAAACTAATCTTGTGGCAGCATCCGACTTTGAAGAATCTTCGTCCTCGCTTACGACATTCACGCTTATCTCGTGAACGCATCCACGAACTGTCGTCCGGACGAACATTAGCATACTTAATGGCCCTTTGTTTGGCTAACTTGAACTACGAATGTTGCGAGCGAGACACGGTTCGTTAACTTGACCGAATCAAATTACATGAATTTATTGTCCCAACGCCTTCGTGGTATTTCATCGTGGGTCTATAGTCGCGTGCGCGAGTTTATATTTGCTCTTGGACGGAAGTTCGACGTTTCGGGGGAATCAATTCTGTTGGAAACTCTCTCGGTTTCAACGCATCTCGGAGATATTCTCGTTAGAGCACGGCGATACCTTCGGATGTACAGGGGGAAATGCGTCCGGAAATCAATTCCCCGACGCGTATGTATTTTACGCGAGTAATATTATTTCTAAGTGATGACGTACATCGATATTTCCCGTTTTATTCCTCGTGTATATTTACAGCGAAATCCCGCGTGACGACGCGTGCGGCCGAACACTGTTATAATAACGATAGAATGAAATTTGCACTGTAATAAGATTTGTTTGAATAACTTGGTGCACGGGCGAAATTCAATATATCGATATAGTTTCAATACAATACGCTCGCTTGTACCATCGACGAAGCGTATAAATATTTATTTATGGAAAAATATGGTGAGCTAACGTAAGCACATCGAGACAAATGAAAAAATTAATTAGGAAACACTTTTATGTTGATCTGAAAATTCGCATCGTTGCTTTTTGCCAGTGACAGATGTCAAACGAATCAAAATTCGAGCGATTCAAGATTTGTTCTAAATCTACATACTTCAGTGATATTTATTATTATTCACATTAAGGAGGCATTCTCGAGGGCTAGGAAAAAGGTTACTTTATATGTATATGAATTTTTTTTTGAAAGTTTATGTAGACGATTTATTTTAAACTTTATACACATATAATAATAGAGATTTAATCTATAATTAGAAATTTTCACAAATAAAAATAATGAAAATTATAATAGTTATAAAAATATATTGTCTTTGATCACTCATCAATGATTAAGATACACTGAGAGAAAGAATTCGAAATATTAGAAAGCAAATGTCATTTGTGACGTGTTCTTCAATATTTATTAGTTATAAAAAAATTTGATTGTGATGACGAAATACATTTATGTGGAATATATCTTATTTCTTAAATGTATTTCATTTTTCTTATTAATTGGTTTATTTGTCAGGAATAAAATTTTATTTCGTCGTATTTAAATAAAGATTTATTTCAAGAAAATAAGTTTATATCTCGCCAATTAATTTTCAGATATTTTTTCCCCAGTGTAAATAAATGAAAAAAAGATCAACATTTCATAGACGTAATTAACTTTGTGATAATTTGAAAGACACTACATTTTAATTCCACTAACTCCAATGATATACAATCGAACTTCTGTAAATAAATAATCTTATTCAAATAATCTTTCTTCTTATCCATTACTTCTTTTGAATCTTATTCATATTTTTGTTTCAGATAATTGAACACTTAGATTTTATGGGAGCATAAGACAATACGAACTCGTCGAACACGAATTTTTGTAACTATAAATTTCATTATTTTTACTTGCGAAAAATTTTAATTATGGATAAGATATGTACTATTATGTGTACCGGGTTTAAAATAAATCGTCTGCTAATTTTTGAAAAAAATTTACATAAACATAGCCTTTTTCCTAGTCCCTCACTTTTCTAATCATATTTTATATTAAAAATAATAAGTTTAATAATAATAATACAGTATAATATAGTGCAGTATTATTGCGAAAACATCTAAAACTATTAACCCTTTCAATCCCGAATTAATTCTATTTGAAAAAAATTTTTTCTCTATTTATTGTTGTTCCTAATAGTGTAGAGATACCTGTGTAGTGTACCTGATGTTTTCATAATTTTCCTATTAACTATTTTGGAGAAATTAAAATTAATTTGATTGGATGCATCTAAAGATTATTGTTTTGATTAACTTAACCTTTAAGTAGATAGGTGATCAAAAATTACGTAAGTAGGTAGGTGCTGACAACGCAGAAATGTTATTATTATTGTAATATTTTTCATTAGTATATTATGTTATATTTAAATTTACATTAGTAGACAATACTTAATTTTACTTTTCCTAAACAAAGTTTCTAATCCTTCACATTTCTTTGTTACCTGGAGTACTGTGGTTACGCCACCCACCTACCTAAAGGTTAAAACACATGAATGATATATTTACCTACTGCCTTAAATGAACACAATAAATGAGCAAGCATAGATAAACGCAGCCGAAGTTCGCATTTGTGTGTTTTTGATACACGGAATAATCAGACACAAGATTTAGGTCGTACATAAATGGAGTTAACTTTCTGTCCGTTTACAATCCATTGTGCGTCGCGTCGCGTCGATAAGAAAATTTTCCGCAGACGTGCGAAGTTAGTCGCGAAGGTGGTCGAGTCACGTGGCTTAATTAGCAACGGTCACACAGTCACCATTGCATCGTTCCGCGTACGGCCGTGAGCTGCGATCGCTCCGAGTTTCCGTGTCCTTTTTACTCGTGCCAGGCGAATTTTATGTGCCAATGAGTGTCGGAAGTTGCCGAATACGGCAATGAGTAATCGTTCCGACGCGACGGCCTGGACGATCGCCCGTGTCCAGTGTCCGTCGCTTCGTATTTCATCTGGATTCGACGTACCAAACGTCCCCTCGTCGAAGACGCTCGTTTCGTAACAACGTTTCGCGACGTGTGCTCGCTCGGGGTGTCGTCTGTTTATGTGCAGCACAAGGAATATTGAATAACATCGAGCGGAGAGTCGAAGGATACGAATGGTATCTGTTGATATGAGGTGACTCCGCTTGTTTACGATACTCGCACAACGCTCGTCGTGTGTATCATGGCTGTTACGCCGCTTCACTTTTCAGCGTATTTTTGCGCGAGGCACGTCGGGAATGCTGAAGTGAGGTTACGAATGTTGTCAGTGTGTCCGGTTGATCGCGGTCGAAATGTGTTTTTGTCAATGCCCGTGACAAATATCTATCGCGTATCCGACGCTCGTAGAAAAAGTTTCTTACAAGTGCGTGTTCTCTCGCGTTTACTCGCAAGTGTAATTACATATCGGGTGTGTCGATTGAGTCGGGCGATCGCGTTAATACACATATTTATCAGTGGCGAACGTTTCGAGAGAGCTCCAAGCTCAATTTCATTCGATAACCTTTGTGAGAGTGCACTCAAAAAAATGGTCTTGCAAGTACAGCTACGATTTTTTGCCTGCAAAAGATTAATTAAGGTAGATAATGATTAGCAAATATCGCGAGTTAAGATCGCTCCGCGTTTCCGCGTCCTTTTTATTCGTGCCGAGCGAATTTCACGTTTGAATGAGTGTCGGGAGTTGCCGAATTCCGCAATGAGCAATCGTTCTTCCGACAGCCTGATCGATCGTCGACGATCGCCCATGTCCAGTGTCCGTCGCTTCGCGTTTCGTTCGGATCCGACGGCACGTTGCTTGGATTGATTCCTCGTCGAAGACGTTTATTAGCAAATATTGTAGTATCGCACATGTTGGCACTTAACCAGTCTAAATAACAGAATTTATATCTGGATTGTTTATGAAATTTATTATAAGAAGAAAATTTTTCTGGACGCCGCATTTTCATGTTAAGGCCAATTATACTTGTATAAAATTTGACTGTAAATTGGTAATGAGATCTAAATTTTTTAGAAGTTTTCTAGAAATTTAATTTTATAACGAACAATATTTTAGATAAGATTAAAAAATAGTGCTAAATTTTTGTTGTGAAACTTTGAAATCTATCTACATCAGCAACACATTTTTTTGAGTGTTAAACTTCAAGAGAGCCTCATAATAGAAAATTTATTTGAACATAGTACACAAAATTATTTTCTTGTTATTATTATGCCATATTCGTTAATGTTTGAGTTTTATCGAATAAATTCCGTTTCGACTGTAGTATTATCTACTCGTATTTTTTTTTTTTTTTCATGAATTTGTCAGATTATTATGCAATTGTTGCAAATTAATTGAATCTGTATTATTATATCTGTATATTTATTGCGAATGGATTATTTAAGTATGGTAATTGATAGGGCTGGGTAAGTTAATATATTTTTTTATTTAAATTGAATTATGGCTTATAAAATTAATTTAGTCACGTTAAAAGTTGTAAGAATAAAAACTAACTAGTTGAAAGTTACATTAAGATTAAATTAAATTAAAAATTAATTTTGAAACATTATTTATTTTGAAAATTCGTAAGTTTTTAAAGTGAGATTACTCAAAACATTACAATGTGGATATTGTGGATTACCAAATAAATTTAATATTTTATTTGTAAATTAAGTTTATATGAAATAAACAAAAAATATTGTTTATGTGGGAATGTATTTTTCTGTAATATTTTATATGAATAAATTTTTAACTAGAAAAAAAGTTAATAAATTAAGTTTGTGTTTCAAAAATTAAAGTTAATAATTGAATAATTTAAAATTAACTAAATTAAGTTAAAAATTAACTTTTTAACTTTATTATTTAACTTCCAATTTTTTAATTAGTTATTACCCAACCCTCGTAATTGACGATATTTATATACAGTGAGGTATAAGGTATTCTTACAGAAAATATTTTTGGAAATCTTATTTTTAGAAAGTAAACATTAATTAGCAATTTATTAACAACAAATACATATACATATAATCTATATTCGTTATTAATAAATTTGATAATTACTAAATACTGTTTACTTTCTAAAAATAAGGTTTTAAAAAGTATCTCCTGTACGATCTTTCCAAAAATAAAGAAATATCCTCTGTACCTTAAATATTTTTTACATTCGCTGTATGTAGTAATTGACAATGATCGCGATCATTTTTTTTATATTAGCTGAGATCAATGTTTACAGTTGTTTCATTGATCAGAAGTGCTGTAGAATTGCAGTTACATCGTCGTTTAATTCGCTGTAGTTTACCGTAGTTATGTCCGTTATAATTAATAGAATTGCTTTATAAGAAATTACGCGCGCACGATTTAATTGAAATACATGGTAATTGCAATTGTTTTCCATATTAGCCGCGACTGTTTATAGTTGTTTCCTAGATCAGAATTGCAGTAGAACTGTAGTTACGTTCCTAGCTCTCGCTTAATTCGCTGTAGTTTGCTATAATTATGCACGCTGTAAACTAATATAATTGCTTTGTAAGATTACGTCCACGATTTAATTGAAATACGTGATAGTAATTGACGGTGATTATTTTTTACATTAGCCGCGATATCATTGTTTACAGATTATTTTTATTTCTGCAGATTAGAAGTGTAAAATTTTAGTTAATTCCTATTAGTTAATACTACAGTTGCATTACGGTATTGCTTATCGTAATCAAATTGCGATATCAAAAATAAATAATTCATGAGAAAATGAGTAGTGTCGGGAATACCAGGGACAGTATCGGAGGGATCGTATAGATCGCATAGATACGGCCACTAGTGAATTTTGATCCCTGGGCATAATTGGATTTGGAGATCCCTATCGAGGCCCTAGATGCGCGCCTGCTGCACCTAATGGAAAGTCCGCCACTGGTGTTGATTAGTGCGAATGTACTTTTCGGTGCCGGTGATAGATATCGACTACGTTCCGTTGGATCCGCGTCTGTCGGAAGAACTCGTTTACTAATATGCGCATGTCGTGTTATTTCGCGAATGTGATTGAGTGCGTCGCAAGTGCATCGAGGAGCATCGAGGGGCCGTTGGCCGTAATGGACCATTGAGACAGGGGACTGCTGCTCGTCTACGGTGAGTACGAGTATTCATATATCCATGCTCTTTGCTATCGGACTATTTTGTACAATTTTTCCGCCACACAATGCGGGAATTTGTATGAAATAGAGAGAACACAAGCGTTTTCTTCGTCTTGATTTTTAACATTTTCTATACTGAGAAAAAAAAATTTGTCGTAAAATATTTAGTCCGACACGTTCAACTAAATATTGAGTTGGTTTATTGAGTTAATTTTTTATTGAAAAATTTGAATGGCTGACATGAATGAACTATGCCGTTTTTTATACAATTAAATAATTGTTGAATCAAATTATTGAATCAAATTGTCAAAAATTGTTGAATCAATCCAATGTTTACTTGATTGTATCTGACTAAATGTTTTAGTTTTTCAATAAATTTTTTTCTCCGTGTATATGTATATAAAAAAATATAAATTCTATTGTTGAGAAAAGCACTTACTAATTTACTTTTTTTTTTCGTAAGTAACGATTATCTTTAACAAAAAATATTTTCTTAATAATTGTCTTAAAATATACTTATCACAAATTTTAGAGAAAAGTTTATTATCATATATTGAGGAATAACATTTTATTTCGTCGTATTTAAATAAAAATTTATTTTAGTGGAATAAATTTATATCTACAGATAAATTTTTAAGTATCTTTTTTCTGTGTAGAAAATATTCGTATGGTTGTTTAGTTAAAAAAATTATATATAAGTGTTACAACTAATTACAGTCCGCTTAGTTTTTCAAAGAAAAGAAATTCGCAGGACAAAATTGTCGAATCCTGCATTGAGAGAAAGATACTTCAAAATTTATTTAGGATATAAATTTATTTCATTGAAATGAATCTTTATTAAAATACGGCGAAATAAAACTAGCAAATAAACCAATTAATTTAAAAAATGATATATTTTACAGAATTATATATCATCACAATGAAATTTTTTTAACTAATAAAAATAACTAATAAATATTTTTAAAAATATCACAATTACACTGAACAAATAATTTTTTTTTATTTTGAAATAAATATTTTTATTTTAACATTATTTTCTTGATTTAAATTTAAATAAATATTAGCTAGTATAAATTAATTTATTTTTAAACTTAGGAAATATTATTTTAATTAAGGAAATGATGTTGAAATAAATATATTTACTTGAACATAAAAAGATTTTTTTCAGTGTAACATTTACTTGCTAACAGTGACTTTTTTTTCTCAGTGTATATAGAGAGTGCTAATATTCTTTAAAAAAACTTAGATAAATAACAAATAAAATTTTTTTGCTTCAAATAATCTTTCTATCGTCTCAAATAATTCGAAAAAAAAATTCGAACACGATTGATAATCTTTGTATCATTTTTTGGAATCCACATAAAAAAGATAATAACGTTATAATTACAATTTGTTCGAAACTTCTGTCGCGTAGTGACACCGGCGCAATCGCGACGCGACGGCTCCTGTGTTTTCGCGGAGGATTAAATCATTGATTAGTGTGGCACCACGTTACGCACCACGTTGCGGAGTGACCGATGAGTCATTGTCATTAGGCAAACGTAGGAAACGTGGAAACGTAAACTGCTCGGTGCACGAACGGACGGACGAGGGGGCCCCTCGGTTTGTGACATTAACGCATCGTATGTGTAAATGAAGCGGTGCGGCCGGCGCGCGGCGGCGTACTCTGTTCCGCGCGATTCGTCCTTGCAATAATTTGCCTAGCTCTTCCGCGGAAACGCCATTGTTTCTCGACGAAACTCTCGTGAGATGCTAATTTGGCTGTGTTTCGTTCAAGAACTTTGAAATTTTTCCATTCTCGTTTCCTTGTGCTCCGGCCTTCCCCCCTCGCCCTTCCTTCTGCCGTTTCGCTTCGCTCTCTGCTATTGTGCCGTTTGCCGTAGTTCTCCGGTCGTTTTATAGCTTCATTAGAAGCGAGGGTTCTCGTTTAATAATTCATCGGGGAAGCTCGGGCTCATCGTGTCGTTCTGTCCTCGCTTCTGTCCGTTCTTTGACGAATAATCTCTCTCGCGTACTTTGTTGCTGGCGGAAAGAAACGTAAAAGCTTTGTTCAATGGGTAATATCACGATACACCGGGGATACGTCGTATTAAAATGTGTATATCCGGATGATATAACCGCCCTCGGTGTCGTCCGCCTCTGCGAGAAATAAGTTTTGTTAAAGGGTGAAATCCGTGTATAACGACTGTTGACGGATAAACCGAAGGCGCTGGAACGAATCTCTTTTAATGCTACGTATGTTAAGGATATTTTGGCTGTACAATACGAGCTAAAAGTTATTGAAATTTAAAAACTGAAGACTGAAATTGATAATAATAAATTAATTGATATTTATTAGAAAAATCAATATCAATTAAGTGTTTTAAATCTCTCAATTTGTTTGAACAAAAGAAATTTGTAAATCACTATAAAACATGATTTTATACATGAATCAAGAGCAAACAAAAATAACTTTTAAATCTATAAGAGAAATACTTGTATGCTTAAATTTTCACACATATTCAAACATAATAATAGAACAATCTATAAAATTTAAAAATGTTTGATAATACTTTGAGATGTGACACATACTTTCTTTAAGTTGCTCTCAAAATTATTTGACGAATAAAATTTACGGTTTTTTTTTATACGTATTATATTTAGTATATACATATACAGAATGAAGAAAAAGTATGGAAACCCTGCAAAATCTCGAAAAATATAAGTTTTACAAAAAAGTGTTTCAGATAAAAGTTGTAGGACATAAAATGATCTATTTATTGATGATACCAGTTTGACCTTGGGGAATGTAGCTAAGGTCAGGTAAAGATCAAATAGATTTTTAAAATGGAATACCTCATTTTTGATTCCAGAATCTAGTAACTGATATAAAGAGCTTTTCAAAACTATAACAAATATTTTCCTTAAGTACTTTTCGAGTTATGAGAGTTGAAAGTTACAGTATACTGTAGTTTTCAAGCTTCACAACTCGGAAAGTATTTAATAAAAAATAACTTCCTTATAATGTTTTGAAAAGCTCTTGACATCAGCTATTAGATTCCGGAATCAAAAATAAGGTATTCTATTAAAAAAATCCATTTAATCTTGACCTGATCTTGGCGACATTCCCCAAGGTCAAATTGATATCAATAAATAGACCATTTTAGGTCCTACAATTTTTATCTGAAACACTTTTTTGTAAAACTTATATTTTTCGAAATTTTTCAGGATTTTCATACTTTTTCTTCACCCTGTATACTCTAAACTCTCTAAAGCTAAAGATATTAACAAGTCTTTCTCCATTCACTATGATTTTCTTTACGCACAATTTTTGACACGCGTCAACGAGTCTAACCGAGAGTTGACGTCATCGTTTGTTATGGTTCGCGTTATGAGGTCGTACGAGCGGCAATAAACCATTGTTGAACCCTCACGAAGCGCGGAATAGCGAGCGGAGAGGGCGGGACGATGTCTTCCGAGGCACATTTTATCCGGGAACACGTGCTGCGCGAGAAGACACGTTAGAAAGAAACCAGCATCCCCCTTTCTCCACCCCCCGCTCCGAGATAATTACAAGCGGCATCCCAAAGCGAGAGTCTCGGATTCGGCCGCCTTGTTTTCAGCTTCCCCCTGAGAATCCGACCGTTTCGAAGGAAATAGTAGCTCGTAAAACAGAGAAGAAATATCGCCGGACTATTTATCGAATCATTACTGCCCATAGGAATCCAATGACGCGGGGTTACTCAAAGAGAGAAATATATTCTTCTTTGCAGCATGTGCAGCACGCGGAAAGAATTCTCGTTAGGAAAAATGATCGCGATCATTATTTCACTTAGGAAGCAAAGTTACGCTTTTATATAACGCAATTATTTTTATGTTTCAGCTGAATCACTTTTTCTAGGAACGTGCCAAGAGTTTGTCTTTGATCCTCGAAGACACTGTCTCGTCACGCGTAATTTAATTAATCGATTCATTTATTTATATTATGATTTATTTAGCCGTGCGACATGATCGTGTCGGAAGAGCGAGATACGACACGGTATTATACATATACGAGATATACATATATTGAAACTGAAAAAACGGAGATAAATCCAACGACGATAAAAATTTCATGCGTACCGTTGCGCGTGTTAAAGTATTACACGTTGAATTCTCCGTTGAAGTTTAATTTTATGGCTTAATTACTGGGACAAGAGGAGCTTTTAAATTAAACTGCTGAATCAATCAACGCCGGCGATACGCCGTGTTATTCGTTCGCGTGGAATGAGCGAGATCGGGGATCGCGAAACATGCCGAAACCGACAAGTTAATACGCTTCGTTTCAAGGTTCATTATCTTCATTATTACGTGCGAAAATTAAAAGCCCAGAGATTTCTTTCCTGATTTTTTATCGAGAGTTCTCTTGAATGTGAAATCTCGTTTCGTCCGTGTATACTTTTCATAACATTTATCGATATGGGTACTGAATATTAAACCGCTATGTGGGGAGGGAAACATATAT
>QKQZ01055031.1:0-55591 GCA_003595255.1 Solenopsis fugax | reverse complement strand
CAAAGGCAGCCTCCGGCGCTCGGTCCAGTTCGCCTTCCGCCGTCGCTCGGTTAAGTACGTGACCGTCAGTGCCGGTGGCGTCGCGACGCACGTCGTTTCGTATCACTGCGTACCCGCGTATCCGTCGACGACGTATCGCCGTCTCGCGGACCTGAACCACGCGGGTGATGCATGGGCCGTACGCGTGATAACCTCCGGACATTCCGTCTCCAGAATTTATGGTCGATGGAAGGGTGACGAAACCCTTTCCCGTCACGAACGTTAAGGACATTGAACCGACAACTTGGAAACGAAGGAAAAGGTGCGAGGTGAAGAATTTCTCCACGAGAGAGTAGTGATTGCTTCTCCGGATCAAGTGGATCGACGACATCGACCTGGCCCAGAAAGGTACAGGGACTTGTTGTTTGAAAGTGCGAGTGTCCGTAGATATTCGCGAGATCTTCTATTTACGTTTAGGCAATTGCAGTGTTTTATTTATAACGTGATATTTCTACTGGCTAGCACAGGAAGCACAGAGAGAAAAGCAGGAGACTCGTTTTCTGAAAGTGCGATAGTATCCATTCTCTTATTGTTAATTTAACACAATGTCCTATTCGCGTCTGAAAAGTTGCGAGGTCGTTTCTTTCTTCTACTACCTACGAAGATGTCTCAGAGAGATATATTCAAATTGTTTTTTTTTTTAAATCCAAGAATGTGAGGTAGTTGGTGTTTTTCTCTTCTTGCCTCTAGGTGTGTCTGACATATTACATGATCTTTCTACTAGTTTTCAAATCGAGTGTTATAAAAAGCTATAGAGTTATTTTTTGAAGATGGAAGATAGTTAATAGATTAGTCTTTTGTATTTATTTACTATTTATATCAAAGAAGCCCTTATATTCGATCTATTTTTAATACATGTACTAACATAAATAAAACTTATAGTTTCTCTTTTAATAATTCAATAGTCTTATATTTGCGCCATTCTTCACTTACATTTGAAAAGGTAATACTTCGAATTTGCTAAACAACATTTTTATTGGTTTATTTATAAAACGATATAAAGTGTCTGTTTTAAGAAAATGCCAGACTATCTCATCGATTAATGTGTTTTGAATTCGTATAGTTTTTTGTCATATCTGCGAAGTTTTCACGTCTGATTTGTATCGCGTGTTTCTACTAATTCAGAAACGTAGAGCTAATTGAGTTTTTTGAAAACATGAGAGTGCTAATCCCTTAGAATTGCGACGTAATCTTCTTGTAGGTTCTTGTCAGGTCTGATCAGTTCGTGGTGTTTCTACTAGTTGGAAGATCGACAGTTTCTGGTAGAACACGCTGGCGAAGTTGGTGTCTACGAAAGCGGATAGGGTTCTAGAGACGTGAAAGGGACGAAAGTTTTCGATTTACGATTGAAGCTTTGCCGAACGGGGAACTTGGTCATTGTAAATTCCTTTTGTTTTGTAGGATCGCAAACCTGGAAATAGCCAATGCTCTCTCGAGGTGTATTCACAATTCCCAGTGCACTTGTGTGTCGACACCTGTGTATACTCTCGCAAGTGTACTTATTCTCAAAGATAAAGTTCGAGAATATTTTCCAAGATTGACTTTTATTCATATCAAATCTAAATATTTTTTACCTGCAGGTTTTGAACGATTTTGAACGTAGTCATTGCATGATTATATACTTTTGGATGTTATCTATCGAATAATTTTTAATGAATCTTCATTTTTCTATAAATTCTTTGGTAATAAACGTGTTTTGTATTTGAAACACAGGTTATCAAGAGCTATTTAATGTTAAATTTTAAAAATTTCGAGCGAAATAAGCCTCCGCTTAAGGAATCAAAACATCTAACAAAACCTTGCCTCTCGATAAACTTCTATTAAAGTTCACTTTAACAGAATATTAATCTGAGGCTTAGTTGCCAGAATACGTAATGTCGAAAATTCAAAAGTTGCAAAGAAAGATATTGCGTCGAGCTAACTTTTCGAGGAAAAATCGCCGCTAAATTCATCAGATGATACGCTTTTGGAGTTTGATGCAAATCTCGTGAAACGTCCCGTGGTATTACATAGGAGGTGAACGCACTCTCGTTCGGTACTGTCCTATATTTGCTCTTTGCTCGACGAAGATAGCGAAGTGACGCTTTAGAAAAAAAAGCAGAGTAACGCGGATCGACGTGCACTCTCGAAGCCTCTCGCATAAATAAGTCGCATTTCGCGCGCATACCTGTCTGAAGCTATTATCATTTGCGCGCTCAGAGCGCGTGGAAGACACGACACCGTTGCCCTCGATTTATTATCCTCATCCACTCCTCCGGCGTGCCGCGGAAGCGACGGGACAATGCCAAAAGTTCGTGAAAATGCCAACTCGCCGGCCCTTTCCCCCATTTCCTTTCGCGCGAGCGTGCAAGCGACCCGGTCGCTGAATTCACCAGACCGCTTTGCATTCCAATGAATATTAATCGAATGCAATTATTAAACGCAAATTGGAACTCAAACAGCGACCGTTTCGTCATCCCTTTTCCCGCCCTACCGCGCTAGAATTGCCTGGATGTCCGGCTTCATTCGCACGCATCTGTCTATCTATCTGCGTGTGAATTTGATTTGGAAAGCCACGCGAATACGTATGAACAAATCCCTTGGTATTATCGAGATTTTCCAAATCGAACGTCCGACTTTCAAAGAGGAGGTTTTGCTTCCCTCCATTTGTTTTTTCCTTTAATGACAAACACGTGAATTCGCTTATGAATAAGAAATTTGCTAACAGCGAAGAATTTTGATAACACCAAATATAGTAGACTGAATAGGATAAAGCTTTCGAACATAATTATTATTCAAGAATATGATAAAAAAAATTAATCTTTAACGATTTGAAGTTCCATTAGTCTTCGTATAAATTCGTCATTCTATTTGAGGGAAAAGAAGTTTCCTCTTGTAACGCTCATTAAGATTATTTTCAACGAATTGTCGGTTTAATTTTCCAATAATTATCGTCATTCGCATCGATTAAATCGCGCGTTCGATTAAAACGCATTAGCAAAGCAAATTTTATTGCGCTCCGCAGCCTATTTAGGCTACAATCAACAAGTATAACGATGGCAGTAGTTTATGCTTTATAGGATCTTCGGATTTCTTGGTTTGTCGATGAATATGGAAGAGAAAGTAATTTTCTTGTTTTTTTATTTGTTACATCTATATGCTAAATACTCTATTTGTGATTCTCTATTAAATTGTATAAGAAAGCGAAAAATAATGGAATTGAAATTAAATCGTAAAATAATCCTAATAGTTTTAATTAATTAATTTTAATTTTTCTGATATAATCAATGGGAAATAAAAATGTGAATTCTTCATATACATTCTTTTATTAAAAATTTCATCGTTATTTTTCGAGGTAGATATTCTATTGTAGAATAATAGTAACTTTATAAAGTTCATATTCATTAACATTTGCTTCGCGCGTTTTCAATGTATATCGAACATCTGTCTATTATTTTCTTGTGCAATAATTTTATTATTTAAATTATTGTATCATAAAAATTTATGGATTCTAATAATGCAATTTTTCCACGCGCGATAGTACAAAAACTGATTTTTTCGATATAACTCACCGATATAACTTCATTTCATTGTCAAGATACAAATGAAAATTGGCGTTTAGAAATATCAGAAATTACGTTCGCGCTGACTAGAAACTGGCATTTAGCGTGAATAATTTCTCATGAAAATGATTTATACTTGTTATTAAATCCAAAATCTCAATTATTTGCATCCGGTGAGGATAGGGACGCGAGATGGGCATCAATTAACATCAAATTAATTAGCCACGGGGACGAACCGACTAGCTTCCATGACGAGCTAAGACAGCCAACTTGAAATTTAACTTGCGCATCGCATCATGGTTTCAACGTTGCCGACGTGAACTACTCGCGTCAAGATGGATCGCGCTAATGGATTAACGTTCCTACGACGTGTTTCATTTGTGTGTGTGCTTCATTAATGAGATGAAAAATCTAATCAACGAATTTGCCGAAGAGTAAATAAAATTTGAGAGCACTTAACCCGTGTTATATTAAAAATATATTATATTAAAAATATTTGCGCGGTAGCGATCAAATCTATATTCAAATACGTGCACCAGTATTTAAAGTGATCTATTATATCTAGCTTGTTTTACATTTTTTCAATCGTTCAGACTCTGTTTAATCGATTAGACTCTAGCGAAAACTGAAACGCTTATAATATGCAATCAATACTGGGCATTTGTCATTGTAAAAAATATTGCCAAATCAGTTGCATTCCACGATATCCCATTTCATTTTTGGGATTCGCATATGTACATGTAGGATTCGTAAATGCAGACGCATTCATCATTGCAATTCAAGCGTTCTCTATGGATTTCAATCGCAACCCCGATTTCATTTCTTAATACTTTATTTCAAATGTACTATTGTTTATGATTCAATGGATTTTTATTATTGCTATTATTTGCTCCGAAGCAAGTACAAATGCATGAGCATTTTGCAATCAGACCTAGTTTAGCAAAATTGTCATATTTGCTTGGAAATAGAATCAATACAACAGAACACGATTTATTACGAATTAGTTGCCTCATTAATTTAACAGTGATAACAATTTCTATGATAATAAATAAACAAAATAAGAGAAAATAGAAAAATGTCTTAAAAATTAAACAAACTATGCTATAATCATTAAAAACAGTTCATTATTTCTGATTGTTTTTTTTTATTATTATTTGTCACTTTAACTTCAATTTCTCTCTCTCTTTCTCTCTCTCTGTGTGTGTATTTCTGATTTTATTATAATTGGTTTCAAATTTCGAAATAAATTAACTGTAAAAATTATATCAGAAAAAGTTTGAATTGATTATAATGTTTCATTATATTTTTTTATATTTTCCTTCAGAGTATAATTTTATATTCATTGAATTAGTTTTGTTAAGTTTAGAGAAAAATTTTAATAAAAAAGAATTATAATTACGCGTTAAACTCTTTTTACATTAAAATGTTTTAAAGTTAATTAATAAGATTGATTAATTTTTCGAGAAATAATAATATAATATTATACTAATGGTATTTAATTACAAGAGAGAAAGAGTTGGATTTAAGTTAAGTGTATGGTAATGAAACATGTAAAATTGTAACCCTCGCGGGGATCAATAAAGTTATCTACTACTACACAAGAGAGAAAGAGGTTTTAAATACACGCGAAAGGTGCATTTGTCATGAAAAACTAGGCTTGGCCTCGAAGGATTACAGATACATGTCGGAAAAATTAGTATTCCATCGTGACGTTTTAACGGACGAAGCTTGCCAAGCAATGGTGATACTTCTCCTTTTTCTTCTTTAAGAACGGCGTAATGTTCATCCATCGTGTAGCTGTTTATTTCACGTCACGCTTCGTATTAACGTACCATTTGACTCTTATACTCATCTTTCTTTACTCTGATATCGCGACGTTTACATTGTCACAATCGTGAGTGCAAGACGTGTGTCTGCTTGTGGAAATTAATCAAAGAAAATAGACTTTTCCTCGAGGTAAGCGCGATATATTATTAAACGGAATTTGCCCACTCGTGTTTTGCATAAGTATAATGCCGCACGGTTTTGATTGTTGTCAAGTCAGCGAGCTCTGCATACTTAATTAAATTTAATATTTCCGAGTGATAATAGAACTAATACAGTGCAGCTGAGAGACCTACGGTCGGAATAAACGTAGCTTCACGTCATGCCCTAATCAATGTTTGCGTTGCGCCAATGTCCAAATGGAGGAGCCATATTTTACACCTGTATCTGTGCAAACTGACTTTGTCAAGTTGCATATCGTCGCCGCGCGTGCGTTCGTGTCACGCTTGACGTTAACAAGACGTTTATGTCTGTCACGAGTATCACCATTGCTTCAGGCAGATTGATCCGACGGGGCAACGTTTACACTTCTCTGACAGTAAGGTGACGTTTAGATTTTCATTGAACGAGGAAAATTGATTAACTTGTTAGTGCTAAATGCGTACAAGTAAATATATCTTTATCAAAGCTGTACAGAGAAGCTCTTTGTCGGATTAAAACATTTCAAAGAGAAAATTTATGCAAAAATTCAACAAATCTACACAGCTTCGACGGAAAAGTTGCGAGAAAAATGGTCTTTTTTTAGTTTTCGTAGTATTGTCGGATGTTTACGATTCTGTAAGGAACATGAAGACTTGACATAGCGCGTTTAGTGTTTTGTGTTACAAAGTTAATCCAAGAATTTCTCAGAGAGCGAGTTCCCCCAAGTGTACACTAAAACTTTTGGCAGCATTAAGAAACCAGGAAGAAGAAATGAACTCGTGCGAGCAAATGGAGTCTCGAAGAAACTCATATATAATTGCACATATATTTCTTCTTCTTTATTTATATTTCTCATTCCTTTGAGAAATCCCCACGAGAGAAGACAGAAGAGAATGAGAAAGAAGTTCGGAATTAATTTGTTACCGGATTAATATTTTTTAATTAAATAAAATGATAATATTATACGCTCGTATCATCTAAAATCTAAACAATAGAATAATAAAAAAGATTGGTCACTAAACGAATAATTAAAAGATGAAAAACATATATTTAATATTTTCTAAACAACGTTTAAACTATAATACTGTTTTATGTTTAAATGTTGTTTAGAAAATTAAATATATTTGTTCATCCTTAATTTATTTTTTATAGTTGTTTATTTATTAACCTATCTTCTTTATTTTATATTATTTTTTAATTACACACATATACGAGTATGTATACGTTACTCTATACTTTATTATTTATTCTGACAAGGTAAAAACATAAAAATTTAGATTATTGACATTTCGCGAGAGAAAAGATTTAATTAAGGGAAAAATTTTTTAAATATTGTAAAAACTCTTGATTAATCAATTGTATATGCACTAATATTACTACAGATAACTTTTTCATACATACCGAGTACAAAGTGGCTTTTATTGGCATCGTTTCTTGTTGTCGAATATACCGATGAAATCACGAATGGTGGTTAGTTTTGGTTTGTGTTCGTTGTTTACGTCCCCAGAGTTCTACGTTTGCTCGTGCAAATGCCCCGGTCATCTAAGGTAACGTTCACGTTTCGATGCCAATGCAAGCTGACGCTCGCGTTTTCGTAAACGGCAAAATTAGTTACGCGGAACAACTCCGTGATGGCTCGGTCGCGAATGACGTTCCCCATTACGTGATACGAATGAGCGGTTTGTTGCGTTCGTTTTGCGATTGTTACGGCATCCAAAATGTTGTCGGTTTTAACGTCCCTCGAGTCACAAAATATCTGTAAATTCAGTGAAGCTGCAATGAACACGCGACTTTATACGGATCTAGTTAGACCGCGGATGAGTCGTTTATTTGGCTACCCTCAAATGAAAGGACTGTTTCAGCTGCGTTCCGTTTATACGATTTAGTTTTCCATCATTTCAAATCTAAGACTTGTGTGTGAATGTTAACGATAAACTAAAACAAAATGAAAAACTGAAAGCTCTTAATCAAAATTGATACAAAGCTACTCAAACAGAATAATGAGTCACAATAATGTCAAAATGACATCAAAGTGAATCGTGATTGATCAAAAAGTAACTTTCAATGATCATTTTGCAGTCACTTTGACATTATTTTGACGTCGTAATGACTCCCTGTTCTGCTTGGGTACTTATTGCAGAGGGTAACTTTGGTATACATATATGAACCTGAAACTTAATTTATCAAGTATTGTTTACTATGTATAAGGAAAAATGAACTATATTAATAAAAACTTTATACGATCTACTATAAAAAGATTAGAAATATAAAATATTTATTTCCTTATATTCTCTTATATTTGAAAACATTTTTTTAAATTTTTATTTTTACGATATCCTATAGGAGTGAGATGTACGGCACTCACGTATGGGATTAAGACGTAAAATGACAAAATAACTTATAAAATGTATTTACAAAATTTATTAAAGAATAAGAAGATATATATATTTAATAATAATAATGCAATATTGAAGAAGTTAATACGTGCAAATAACAGTAGAGTATAGATACATTATACTTTATTGTGTACTCTGCGCAGGCACAAGTCCTGCCTCCTAATTACAGAGCGTTTGTCTTGCGGCATTCCCGTGCACTAAAAGTGCCGTATATTCCAAACAGATGAGATGTACATACAAGACGTCAAAATGAATAAAGAGTACAACCCATACAGCACAGAAGCTTCCAGAAACATTGTTGCAATATTGCTGCAACGTTGCAACAAGCTCTGTGCTCTATGGGCAAGAATTAAGCACTTTTATTTTGCTGAACTTTCCGTCCCTCTTTTTCTATTCCTCTATACTTATATCACGAAATAACCGCTAAATTTTTTACACTCTTTACAATGATTACATTAACAAATCGACTTAACTCACTATGATTTCGTCAATATTAGTAATAAAATCTGAAATTACAACACAATACTAATATGATACGTAAGGATATAATACGTAAAGAGATATAACAGAGAGGTTGCGTATAAATTACCCTCATTTCTTTTATTTTTTTCTGACTTTTGCGGCGTAAATCTTCGCTTGGCGTAAATACCAGAGTTACCCTATAATTTTATTTTTAATATCATAAATAATTATAAATAATTATAAAAATTCGTAGTGTCACATTCTCCCGTTTTAAAGCAATGTAATGTGATGATATTACTTTTTTAGACAAAAGGATAAAATATAAAAATATAAAAATAATTATAGTAATCATACATTTGTAATGACTACTGGTCATATACCAATGCACCTGTTTCAATCTACTAAAAGCGACGCTTTCACGTTATTTAAAAAATTTTTTTACTTTCTAATTATATAATAAATTTCATATTTAGACACAGTGTAAAATAGAGTTGCATTATTATTTATTAAAATATCTTTCCATCTATACATAGTAAAGCTTTAAAGCGTGTACTATTATTTTATGCCTTATAATCGTCGCGATTTTCGTTAAATTTGTATTGGCAAGTTGGATAATATCTTCCAATATATTATATGCGCCAAAATTATACGCACAAGAAAGGATCATTATCAATGGAGCATTTCTTTCGGTTGACTGTTCGCTTTCTTTTTGACATCTGAAACAAGTCGTCTGTTTCAACAATATATCCGCCGGAAATCACCGCAAAACCGTTTGTTTTCCCGCCCATCCCCGTTTCTTCATCGGGGCGACGAAAAAAATCCGCGTTAGACAAACGACACGCCAATTGAATCGGCGTAGAATTAACGACGCCGCGTGGGACGATGGAGGTTGCGAAAAAAAAGGGGGAGAAATGGATTTTGTCGCGGGAAAATCGGCTCCGTGAGCGACACGCAAGCTCGCATCGCGCGCTGCGCCTCTCTCTCGTTCGCCGCGAACGCTCGCTCGCGTGGCCGAAAGGGCTTAATTGAATTTCTCTTAATTAACTGCCTTCGTGGCGCTACGATAATTGCAACGCACGAACTCTCCCATTACCGTAATTGTGGGTCTAATTAATGTAGTCCCGCTATTCTTCGTTCCAGTGCTGCCGCTCTCCCGGCCGGTGGATTAAATTTTTAGGCGAATTTTCAACACAGTCCTTCACTTGCGTCCCGCGCACGCGTATCGCGAGATCATGTTCACTGATACTCATGTCTGCTAAGACTTTGCCAGAAGATAAGATGGGACTTTGTTTGCTTTGAGGGGACTGAATCTACTATCTTCCCTTTGCTGAACTATCATTCGTAAATTGGTATTAAATATAAATCCCTTTTACATGTATGACAGTAAATAATTACATCAACAAACGATAATGATTAGAAGACCAAATAACGAAGTGTATGTGAAAAAAAGAGAGAAAAAAAGAAAGAATATTAAAAAATAAATTGTTATACATCAATTTAATTCGGATGTCTATACAGAAAAAATTAGTATGAACTAACAATCATATTCTCATATATGAGCAAAAGTATAAAATTTTTTCGAAAGAATTTGATAATCTTAAACAGAGACATAACTTGCTTGCATGTAGAATAAAATTTTTCTTACAAGAAACAAATTTCTTTATATTTTTCAGCAAGTTATGTCTGTTTAAGATTATCTCAAATTCTTTCAAAAAGATTTTATGTCCTTACTTATATATGAGAATATGACTGTTGATTTGATAATTTTTTTAGTGTATTTTGTAATTTTTTACGTTATAACTTCACTAATAAAATTTTCATTATTCCAACGGTAGATTTACTTTTTTGTTCAGTAAATATTCGAAATACAAAATTACATCTAAAAATTTGCATAATTTTGTAATTTTAGTGTAATTCATACTCGAATGAAGACACTAATCGACTGCATATAATATGTAGTAGTTGAAAGTAATCATTCGATAAATAGAAAAATAATTTATTTTGCCTACATTAAATTGATTGATTAAAATATTCATAAAAATAATATTATATATTTTATATTAGATATTTATAAAACGATGTTTTTCGATGCATGAAATGTATCTAATATATCTACAACGCTCCTTCGAACACATCCAATAATACAAAAAAGACTCTAGCCGAAACTAAACAACGTCGCAGATTTACAATGTATGTCTCTTCCCGTATTTTGTCGCGAAAAGAAAGAAAGGGAACGATACATGCCACTCTCTATCCTTACTGGCCGAATGGACTCGGAAACGAAGAAACGACGAGGCTCTCTTGGCGATACACCCGATACACCCTTATGGGAAGAACAAATGGAGGTGCCGTCGTCGTTCGACGAGAGTCTAGTACGTAATGGACGATTACACTGGACGCGCCGTATAGCCAACGTAGGGAGAGAGAGATTTATGAGACCGCAGGAATTGTGCGGCACGTAACTGAAACGAAAAAACGCGAAACTATTCGTCCGCTTCCGCGACTTTGCCTATTTCGAGTTACTATGACTGGTGCGTGGCCTGTGCTTCAGAAGCTAATCGTTAAAAAGTCGTACATTTTGCGAAAAATAAAAAACTTATTTTCCATACTGGAAATATCCGACTGCGTTGTAGATGAGGAAAGAATCGACAGACGAAATCGAAAAAAATTTTCAATCGCGAAAACACTAAGCCTCAGATATTTAAATTCTGCTTGTGTTTTAGTTTTATAATATTCTACCCGATAAAATATGTCACATTTTATTTCAACAGATGTATGTGATAAAATGGTAATTATTCTAGCTTTTATAATTATTGCCAAGAGTATGTTAGAAGTACACAAAGAAAAACATTGGTATCAAATTAAAACTAATTTATTCTATTTATCAATCATTGTTTCATATATAAGGGAGAAATTATTCTTGCTTACACACGCGCACGCACATGCACACACACACATACATACACATATATGAAACACATAAATGATAATTNCATACATACACATATATGAAACACATAAATGATAATTTTGCTTATATATAATTTAATCTTTTTCAAAGAATTTTATAACTTTTAAATTTCAGCATAATATATTTTTTTATTATATATATATATATATATATATAAATAATATAATATAATATAATAACCCTCTAAAGAGCACAATATGATTTATTTTAATAATAATATTTAAAAAATTGTAAGTCTTAATTCGAAGATATTTTCAATCTGATATTTTTTTCTCTCGTCTCATGAAAATTATTGTTGAATACTGAGAATATATATATATTTTTTTTTTAGGAAACTACAAAATTTTTTGCTGAAGCAAATTATGTTTGTTTAACGCTCTCATTCTAATATTTAATCGTTGGGAAATAAAATATTTTCAAAACAAAAATGTTTTTTTTTCTATACAATACAATGAATGGAAGCATGATTTGTCAACGCATGCATTAAGATCCCACAATCAAAATCTGCGGCGTCGCGACACCGTAAAATTAATGATTCATAATACAGCCATCATGATTTATTATCATTAATATTGATCCGTTTCGAAATAGTTCGATGAATAAAACGATGCGATACAGATTTTATCTATACACGCGTCGTCGTAACTCTATTGTTGACTGTGTCTGCTTGTGTATATACGTGTGGTGCCCGCAAACTTTTTATTACGCCATATATAATTGCGTGCTGTGACAGATACTTCGAATGTATTTTCATGTAAAATTCACATAAAATTCACAAGACATTAATAGTAACAACGTCGATGGGCTGCGCAGTGTATGGATTCATTTTGTATCACGGTAATTAGTTTTTCATGCATCATTCAATGTCGATTAAGATGTAAAAATTATACATTGGCCATAAACAAGAGATTTAACGGAACAAAACACATGGAAATATGAGACAAAGTTATAAAATCATTTCTCTAATTTCATTATTCTTGTCATCTTTTTACATGATATAAAATTGTTTTATGTGTTGCCTTTAATATTAATCATTATTATAACACACACAGACACACTCACACATACGTGCGCGCGCGCGTGCGGGTCTGTTTTGTGTGTGTGTGTATAATATAATAGTAATAGATAAATAAATTGAGCAAATATATTAAATAAAAGATCAAAAGTTTATTAAAATCGGATTCAGAAGTAATGTTAAAAAATACATCATATTAAATCAAATTTTTAAAATAAGATATATATCCTTTTCACATTCACTGATTGAAAATATTTTTTAGCTTAAACACAGTAGTTAAATATTAAAGGAAATATTAAATACTTCTTTACATCTACCGTAAAATTTAGGACAAGAATTGACTTATAAGAGCAATGCGTAAATCGAACATTATTTTTATATTAGGTATAAAAAATGGCTTTATTGATTGTTTTTTTTATTGAGCTGTTTTTGAAACTTTGATACCGCTTAATGGAACGGCGCTTATGGTTGGCATCGACATATTGATTCCGGTCTGTAGTGTTCGGTATACCACATCGATAAAAATGTAGACAGGTGCGTTTTCGAGAGCACCAGTGTCACACTAGTTTTTTTAATTAAATGAACGAATGCGTTCGATCGTTCGCAAAATGTGACAAGGGACGATAAACACGTTTGCGCGCGGCGTATAATTACGACAAGTTGCAGCATTCATCGTCGTTTGACAAAGAGGTACCGCCCAATGTTATTGCGAAACGAAATATCGAACCGCTGTGAAATAAACCGGCCCCGATCGATCTTTCATCGCGGGAAAATGTTCCACTTTTGTTGTCGTAATTATGGCTTTTGATATCACCGCCAAGTATACAAAGATAATTGTTTGATTAATTCTTTAGCCTTGTAATCGATCAGTCCGCTATGTTGCGCGAGAAGAGATTTCGATGATCGGTTAAGCGCGACCGATTATTCATCTGCTTTTATAATATACATGTAGGTATCTCTTCCTCATTAAATTTCCCGTACATATTTTCGGTTCATATCGCTGATATACGATCTGTTATAACGATCGTTTAATGAACATATTAATAAACGGATGAACGGATTAATAAAATTATAATATAGACTTCATTTTATATATATCATAGTAGGTGAGTGCAAAAGTCTTGATGCAAAAGTTCCTTTTTTCAGAGGTGTTACTTTTGTACAGTATGTTTATACAGATACTACAGCGGATCATTGTTGGATAGGTAACTTCAAAAGGTGTCTATAAAAAAAGTTGATGCCATTTATGTTATTTTGTATAAAGCAGTGCTATTTTATATAGGCAAAGAAAAGTCTAGAAAAAGAATATTTGTATGTGATTATAATGTACGAGTTTCGAAATGGAACAAAAATGGTAGATGGTAAAAACATTGGAAATTTTCCAAATTCATCACAAGTGTTTTTTTACAGCTATTATTTTTCTTTCTTTTTGAAATTTAGACATTATAATCACACACAAATATTCTTTTTTTACATTCATTTTCGCTGACACAAGACAGCATGTAAATAACTCAAATGGAACTAATTTTTTGTTATAGACAACCCTTGACATCATCTTTTTAAAATATAATTTCCGTAATATTTGTCAATGTTGACATATGTAAAAAAGTAACACCAAAAAGGACCAAGATCTTTGCCCTGATTTAATACATTCGCGCATATACAGAGAAAAATGTTTCTTTAGTTAAAAACTATTTTCATATTTAAAGAAATTTATATATTGGAATTGTTTAACCAAATTATTATTTAAACTAAAAACTGTAATTATTTGACTTTTCAACTAATATATATCTATATCTTAAAATAAATATTTGTTTGAAGTTAATTAAATTTTTCTCACTTGAACAACTATTATAAAATTCAAATAATTTCATTGTTTTAATGAAATTATTGTGTTATTTCAATAAAAATTAATTATTTTTATTAAATGATTTAATTATATTTATTTATTGGAATAAAATATATTTACTTTTTATTATTATATTTAATTTATTTTAAAATCTTACTTGCAAAAAACGTTATACATAGAAAAAATATTACAATATAGAATATTTATTGACGTTGACATTAAATGTGGTAAGCCATATGCTTTTAAAAATGAAGCAATATTGTTCGAAGCACTTACTTTTAATAAAACAAATTTTAAAGAAATCATTTTTTTTTAACAAACAAATCAAACTACTTCTCCGATGTTAGTTCGAAAAGACTGAAAATGATCTAAACACGACGGGCGTGTCTATACATTGCTAATAGCTGAACTGAAGCGTGGAAGCTTGCTGTGTATCAAAAAGTGAAACATAAATACAATAGTTGTACCAAGCGATAAATTAATTGTATAAACTAACGATCCTATTTCAAACATATTTTATAACATTAATGTATACAAAATTTTTTATTTCATTGAATAATATTTAGTGTAATCAAAGAAAATGTTATTTTATCGTAAAATATTATTTCCAACAATTGTGTTCTTTCTGCCAAACAAATAATTCAAGAAAACTAAAAAATGTGTATTTAAAGAAATAATTTTTTATCTAAAGATATATTGTTTCTGTGAAGTAAACCAAACAAATAGAAATACTGAATGCAAAAAAATATTTTTCTGTACACACATATATACATATATACATATATATAACTTTTTCAGCATTTTAGGTGCAAATAAGGTTTAATACAATTACAGTCAGTTAAGAAATAATGCAAATATTGCATTTATATCCGCCAAAAGAGATTAGCGCTTTTCCTCTTAATGACAGTTTCCCTGATTTTAATTCTCTATTTAATTTTTAACATTATAAACATTATTGTAATTGAGTCAGAATATTGAGAGCACGACTGTGACGCGAAACACAGTGCGATATTAAAGCCGGGTGTTAATTGGGAAGCCGCCGACACGACAAATGCAGCGGCCGTCGTTGCGCATTCGATATAATTCATACGCTTAGCTGAAAATTAATTGAACTGCCGAGAATTGATATTGGCAGCGAATCATCGGTCCGGTTGCTGAAATCTGACGAAATTTCGATGCAGGGCGATCGAGCGATGGTTCTCGCGCCCACGTAGAATGTGCCGACCAAACATTTGTTGATGTTACAAACGCATCATGCGTGTCCCTGCTGTAATTACGTGTCAGTAGTACGGAATCACGCCCCGTGGTCTCCTTACGCATACACGAGGATAATAGAAAGTAAAGATAAATCCTTTTTGTAATACGTGACGAAAATCGTATATAATGTGATGAATATTGCATTTGTGGCCATCTTGCGATGTTAAATTAGATAATTTAAAATTAAAACATTTTAATTAAAGTTAAATTAAGGATTTCTCCCCTTGCGAAAGTATTATAATTAAATACATTAAATAACGGCAGCTTATGCTATGTTAATTTTATAAGTAGACTTTAATAAAATTCCCATTTTAGAGTTTAAATCATTAAAATAAATAATATCGACAATTAAGTGGGAAGAGGCAAGTTTGTTTTTACTTTTATTTTTTATTAAAAAGTAATTTACGTTACGTTATATTTTTTTTAGAAGCATTAAAAAATATTCAAATATAAAAAATCGTATGTTTGGTGTGTTGCCACTCCATCATCTCGGTAATTAACGCGATAACGCAGCCGGTTGCGGTGTCGGTCGCCACTGTGCCGAAAGTGCAACCCGCTCGATATCGTAGCAAGGAGCTAATTAAATGCGGGCGTAACAGCCGCACGCTTTGATGCTCATCGCTATCGGCCGATGTTTGTTCATTTCCGCGTTCGTCCATAAAGAATGCAAACTCTAATTGGAATTCCATTACCATTAGACGTGCCGGTGGAGCCCCGCGCCACGCCAGTCGCTCTAAACTGCATATTTCGCAGATTAATTAAAAAGTGTTTTGCATGCAGAATGCAGCAGAAAGAGCGGTACCGCGGTACTACACGCGGCGCGTGTACGTCCGCCGTTTTTTATCCTCGTCAAAGGAGACGGCTGGCCGCTCGGTCCACAGAAGCAGGCTTTATATTTAAAATCTAATTTTTTTTTTTTATACGCTAAGGGAGTATCCGAAACCCTTTTAAGCGCTCGCTTCGTTAACGGACCATCTCCTGCTCTGCCATTCTCCATCTTCTTTTTGCCACGTGAGTACGAGAATACAATTAATTTATATAATTAATCTACCTAATGCCACGCATAACTGCAGGGAAATATTTTATGTTATATCATGGGTTATTTATATCTCTCCCCCGAGGGATATGATATCTGTTTTCCACATGTGGTCAGCGCCTAAATATGTTTATTATACGCTACGAAATTAATACCACAAATGTAGATATCTTGACGTGTATTATCTATTCACGTTCGCTGTTAAAAGATGAAAGTTACAAACAAGAAGCAATGTAGAAAAAGATTTTTTAAAAATTATAAAGTTATCAAATCAAGAGTTCTTTTTAATATCATGATCGAAGATTATTGGTGCAACTATCAAGCGAAATACGCATTTTCACATATTCGCGTCCATCATCTCGCAAAATCGTCGCTACACTGAAAATGCCTTTTCCTCTCGCAATCGCGCATTGTTCCTCGTTCTCGTAACGACTCATTCCCACCCTCCTGAGCGGTGGGCCTCGTTGAAACGTTGAATTGTAGCTTTCATGCCGGCCGCTCATAAAGAATTTACCTGCAATTTCCGACAGCCCATCCGTGAATGGAAAGGTGGGATTTCAATAAAACGTAACGTAACTCATGGTATATATTGGCACGTGCAGCACGCAACACGATAGTACTCATTTGAGATAACGAAAATTAGGAAGAAAAACAGTGGGAAGTGCAGATCAAGAGGAGAGAAAGATTAAAATATTATATACATGCGCTGAGGAGTGGACAGGTCAAAATATGCTCCGTGGTAAATTTCCACTTGTATTCAACTACGGAACTTTCTGCTATTTCAACGATGATTATCGCGTTGACGGTGTTCAACGAGTGAGAAAAATGTGCTCGCGATTCGCATAGGTATCAGAATGAAAACGTGCGATAAGCAATCGCTCGATAGCCACGGCATCGGGGATCGATAACGCAACGAGCCCGATGATTTTCAACATGTTTGTGGCAACGACCAGCGGACCAAGCGACCGGTAGCCCGGTTTCATGCACTCGCGCGTAAATCGCGATGTGTATGACATTAAAAAACCGGCCGTACCGGGTTATAAATTTCCAGGGATACCTATACAGCTCTCGCATCTCCCAAAACCCTATCGTGCGTATCGTCCTACAATTCGCACATGACTACCGCCGCGAACGGAAATTCTGATCGACGTTTTGATCATCTCGCATGTCAAAATAAATGCTCGATTAATTCTATAATTATGAGATTATTAGGATAATAAAATAATGCGTTGTTATTACTAATTATTAAAAATGCAATATGTAATTGATCTTTTCTTTCTCCTGAAAAGCAAAATTTTCAAATGCAGTCTTAAATAAAATATCAAAGGAGCAAACTGAATATTTTAATAGATATTTAGATGTTAAATGATAACAGTAATAATTAATTAAAAATCATATTAATATAAATTGTATCGAATTTTTTTACTAATTTGTTATTTTAATATAACGCGAATTGTGTTATTTAAAATTGCAGCAGTATATTATTGTCTAACGCAACATCACACATTCTATGAACATAAATCATATCGTAATTAATAAAAAGTTTTAAAACAATTATATTAACAGCATGAACTTTACTTAATTAATTGTTATTGTCTTTACAATAGATATGAAAATATTTTATTTATTATTTTATCTCGCACACAAATAGTTACGCGCAATAAAAATATTTCTACTATTTTTGTCCATGTTATACCTATTTCGACGTGTCATCTGTCTTCTGTAATTTTGTTCACTTGAAGATCTCTTACGGTCTTGAGGTTCTGTGATAAAACTTGACAGAAGACAGCAAGAAGAGAGAGCAGTATTTCATTACGTCTCGCGTTATAAATATTCATTTTGTCACTTCTTGATTGAATATTTTGTGGAATTGTTTCGTCATAGCCACCAAGCTTAAAATTATTCCGATTGATTCTTTCGCGCAACAGTCAACTGAAGATATTTCTTAGTTGAATCAAATGAAAGTACCGTGAGATAAAGCAATATTAGAGGATTCTTCTTTAATCAAATTTTATTACAGTTTATTACATTTTAATTAGAATTTTCCATTCATGATCAAAATAAGTTAAAATTTCGGTCAAATTGAGAAGACTTTCCGACGATTATTTAAAAATTAAAATATTATATATTTATGTTACGTAAATTTTATTCTTCACTTCTTTAAATATTTTGAAAATTGTTGGAATAACACAAAAAATTTCATCTCATTTTTATTAAAAGAAAATCCATTTCAAATTAACCAAAGAAATTAACCATAGATGAAAAAGATAACAACGGAGTTGGTCCATTGCGTTTTCCTGGTTCTTCCCTTCTATTTCTTTTCTTCGTTGTCATTCAGCAGCAAAAAGAGAACGTTTTATTTGATAGGGAACAGTGGCTGATTGACCTCATCTAGTTGCGAGCACGACCCTTCCTGCCCCATTTCGCACAGTAAAAGAACAATAAGCGTCATAATAGCGAGGAGCCTCGCTAGTGATTGCACCGAAAGTTTGCGACTTCGTTCTGGAAAGGTAAAGAGTTATAGCAAGAAAGAAATGGCGGAGAGAGAAACACGGACGGTCTTCGTCGATGGTGGAGTCAATGGGAAAGGTAGAGGGGAGCGAAGGGAAATTGCATTTTAACTTAATCGGGAGGCGGAACTCGAAACTTTCGCGACGAAAACGGAGTGGCAAAGTCCCGTAGCGCTGTAATCGAATGATCGAGCCGGCATTAAGTCAACTATCGGCTAATGGACCGGGAGTGTGCGGATAAAAGAGAACGCGGGGCGAATTCCCCACGGGTCATTGGAAGGGTGGTCTTAATGCAGGTACACCTGCTGCAAGTGGGGAATTATTTTCTATTGCACGATTAACAACGCGATAAAGGCACATAATGCGTGCGTATCTGAGATAATAAAGCGATACGAAAAAAAGGAGATGACGTTTTTACGATACTTGTATATTTACGGTTATAATCAAGGCAAAGAGGAAAATCTCCGCTATTGACGCATCAATGAAAATTTTTGCCATTTGATGTCTGAAATTTACTTCGGGAAACCTTTGGTATAATTTTTGCATATATCAGGCGAAAGATTTCCTATTAAATATTCTATTAAATATGCCGAAGCTAATTTCATTTTAAAGCGATAGGAAAAAAGTAGAAGTAAGATTACAAGATAAAATTGTTCATATTTTCACGGAAATTATTCGAATTCTTATTTCTGAATTACAAAAATATTCATATTTTGATGTTGATTGACAAATTTTTATAGATGTAACTAAAATATTTATTATAAAAAGATTTATAAAAAAATAACACTAAAATATGTAAAAATCATATAAAAACCTGTTATTTCTATAACTAGTTTCTTATTCTTATCCCGAGTCTTATTCTTTTGTGCTTATAATTGAATGTTTGATTTTTGTATATTGTACAATATACGAATATTCTGTTATAGCTGAGTTCTTGGTTTTGTGTAAAGAACTTCTTTCAAGAAAGAATGGACGTATTTGAAATCTAAAATTTGAAACTCTCCGCAAAAATAATACGTCACTTAATATGGATAAATGTAAAGTAGCGCTTACCGAACGTAATAAACGGATTATTAAAGGGGATTACATTTTAAACGACACGAAAAGCTTGATATATCCCATCTACGAACGATATATTTCGCTTTTTGCTGCGAATTTGTGCAATAGCCGTATATTAATATTTGACAATTTTCATTAAATAGTTTTTCGGCTGGATACCCTCAATCATCAGTTTCTATATATAACTTTTTTTCGTCAATAAATCATGGAATAAAGTCGGTGTAATTTTTGTTATGAATTCTAGTTTCAAATATGCAGTTGTGCACGGTGCGGAATGATTCTTATATTGGTATGATTCTTATATGCTTACGTATATTTTATTATGTTTATTTCCAGACAATGGAAAAACGCAACATTTGGAATAAAACAAATATGAAATGTAAATGAATAATTTTCATAAATTTTGCCTACTGTTTCTGTGATTAATTAAAAATTAATTTTTCCTTAGTTCACGTTACACTTTTTTCATATTGTTTATCTGCATTAATAAAAATTAATTGAAATGTTATTTACGTAAAAACATTTAATTTGTTAATCAAGGATTGTCGTTAAATTAGAACTTATATGTGAAATTTGTAAAAATTATTTGTTTACACTTTACGTTTTTCGCCATTAACAATACTGAAAATTGAGATCACTAAAGTCACATCTAAATTTCTGTCACAAATATGTTTCTCGACGGAGTTCGCGTTTATTCCAAATCGTGGAAACGTTTTAACTCGCCTGCTGGTGATATTAAGACATTCCCAAGTGCATCGTACTATTTCTTTACTGTTTATGTGTTTGTCCGTGCTTTAATATTCGCGACTAGGCAGCGCCAGGACACTCTTGGCTTTTTCCTTTCATAAAGTTCTTCCGTGACAATGCTTACTGTTTTGTACCTCTTAAGCGATTCTCCCGTGTGCTACAAAGCTATGTACGACTGCTTTACATTACCTCGACTACAGGAGCTTCAGTCGATTTATGGGCTGTAAAATATACTTTTTTCTTGACAACTTTAACACGAATTGTCAGGATTATTATACTTTCTCGATTTATGTGCAGTGCAAAAACTATTGAGAAAAATAAAATATTTCAAAGCTATGCAATGTATTCTCCCCTAATATATTTTTTACGATTATTTTATTAAATTATCAAAACTTTTTGGAACAATTTTGTTAAAATTGTTATTGTTTTGTGAGATATTATCGATGCATATTCACAGGATGTTTCTCCAATGGGCAACCCGAATTTCCCATAGAGTGAAGCAAAGCAGGCAAGGCATAGACAAATATTTGTGCACTCGAAGACAATCCAGCAATCGGTGCAGCGATATTTTGATTCGATTTGGCGGTTCACGTTGACATTACGCGCTTCGCATAATTCGTGCGGACACCCAATTTGTGCGTGTGATGAATACACCGGGAATATGTTGAGGGAGAACGTGTACAATAATAACGCGCTATATATCGTGCCCGTAATTTGTAAACCCGAATGTTAAGATTCACGTCGTAAAGAACGCGGCAAACTCGAACGAAGCGATTACGTGCGCGCACATAATCATTATTAAAGTCGGATTAGTTGGATTTTCTCGATTAAACTCGGCGAACATTTTGAAATTATTTCGATAAATGGAGCCTCAGGAAGAGCTGACTCAGAAAGAGAGAGATGTGAGATTAAACGCGTTTGATTGGCAATCGTTGTTTTTGACAAACGATTAATACGTCATTGCGATTAATGGAACGTCAGCCTTAATGATCTGACATGACATCCAATTACATCACCAAGAGGCTAACTTAATGAACAATACGTACAAATCAAACTCATGATGCAAAAAAGGGATGAATATAAAACCGATCTCTTCGCAATTTTTATAATAAAAATTCTTTCCTTGATTTTATATCCTACATCAATTAATATACTTTTTAATACGCATACTTACATATGTTATCTATTTTTATATACTCATACTTTTAATAAATATTAAAATGTTATATTCTATAACATATTAAAATGTTTTATTTTTGTTTCCGTTTTTAAATACTTAAAAATGTTTCAAACGGTGTTTAAATTTAAAACACAAAAACTGAAGAAATCTTTAACAATTTTAAACGTTTTAGCGTTTTAAACACCGTTTAAAATAAAAATTTTTTAAACATTTTAATATCTTGAAATTAAACACTATTTTTTTAGTGTTTTAAATATAATTTATAAATTTCTAATATAAGGAAGCATGATAAATATTTTTGGAAAGAGAAAGAAGCAAAAAAGATTAAAAAATATGTATGATCTAATTAAATAATTTAAATATTAACTTATAATATAGTATCAACAATGTTGAGCAATTGCTAAAAGAATTGTGAAACAACGAATAAGGACTGCCTTTCTAACAAAAGAATTTTATATTCCCTCAGTAATACAATTTTTCATCAAATATCTTTCTCAAGATATTTTACAATTCCATACGAATAATTAATCAATACTATTCATGTAAGTAGAATCTTCTACCACTAGGTCGTACTACGTGCTTCCGATATGCGCTCGCGATATATCTCAAAGAAATCCGTGTAACAGCTCGCGTTCGTGATCATAATGCAACTAAAATATGTTCACTATGGAATATGCTCGGGAACGGTTTAAATGGGATTATATCTCTAATGGGGAGGAACGGGGATCAGCAGCAACCAACTCGAGGTCACCAAGCAGGAAGTAGCGTGATTACGTATTGAATGGGGATAATTATTCAGCGGATTGTTGGGCGTTGCGCGGCGTATACACAATCGTCTAGACCTAGACGTTTCATCGGCAAACCTGTGCATGTCCGGTACAATTTCGTGATAAGGCCTTAGGATATGGACACCTAAAGTGTTCCTGCCAGAATCCGGTTTACAATTGACATCACGGCGAAATTGGTCTTTAAGGCCAGGTATCGTTGCCAATTCGATGGATCGACTGCCAAACGGCACGGCCGTTTGGACACGCCACCTGTTTGCTTGCTATTCGCTGTTTCAGAGATCTGATTCTGCCTGCGGATTCTGCCTTCACGTAGTCGGGATCAAATTTATGACTCCCGATCTCTGTAGCTATGATTTTGAATTATGACTTTTGGAGCAATAAGGTATATCACTTTGCAGTAAAATATAAGTAAACGATTATTTTATTCATAACGGCTATTCTTTTTTTGTGAAAGGGAATTATAATTATTGATACGTGAATACTAATTGATCGCATTTTACATACATTGAAAAAAGTAAAATTCAGTCTAAATAAAATTATCTTTATGAATTTATTCTCTCATATATTAAATGCAATATAATTTTATAACGTAATAAAACTAATAAAACTTTTTAATGCTTTTTTTGAAATAAAAGATTACTGATTTAAATAAGCTTCTGATATCGACACGTTTAAATTCGCTAAAAAATGAACTTATATAATATATTATTGGTTTTTTTTTTTCGTTTTTTATCATTAATTTTTTCGTGAATTTTTGAGTGAGCTACAAGAGATTCATTTATATTGATACATGATGCAAGAAAGAATTATATATGATTTCTCGCTTTTGATATATCATAATGCAATATCACGGCTGCAGTGACGGATCGGGAGCTTTAATGCGACGATACATGGCGTTTCGCTCTATGAACTGTGCCTTGCATGAATGTTGCAGCGATAAATCGTGCGTTCGGGAGTCGTCACGTTCGCACTGGAGATGAATGTTATGACAACGTCGTGGAATTTCACGATTCTGAAGTGCTTCGTCCAGGGAATATCATGAGGGAAATACGTGCTTTGCGCGAAATTCTGCAGCGGATACAAATTATTCAGGTTGTTTGGTTCTGGATGGAAGTAATCTTTAAAATACTTTAAATATTAAAATATTAAGAAAAGTGATTACACAAGGTTCTATTCCTTCTGCTAATTAAGCTAAATAAAGTAAATATGATATAATTAATGTTTTTCAATACTTTGTATCAAAGCAATTAAATCCTGTATAATAACGTTGATATTTTTTAATCTTTTCTCTTCATGAAAATATTATGAAAATTTAAAAAATATTATAAGGATGCACAATTTGCCCTCTACTAAAATTCTCTTTCTCTCTCTCTCTCTCTCTCTCTCTCTCTCTCTTTCATTAACTGTACTATTATCTACATATATTATTATATTCTATATAATCTATAATAATTTAACAATTCTCTAATAAACCTATTAATACTATTAACATAATTAATTATTATTAATTATTATCGTGCGCATTAACAAATATAGAACAATCAGAATAGTAATGCGTTCATAGCTCTTCCGTTGTTAATTTATTTCTGAACGAACTTCACTTTTTAGTGAAGGCATGTATCATGTAGCATAAGTCAAGAGTTCAATAGGCGACGAAGATTAA
The DNA here is from genome assembly GCA_003595255.1 of Solenopsis fugax. Lineage (NCBI taxonomy): Eukaryota > Metazoa > Arthropoda > Insecta > Hymenoptera > Formicidae > Solenopsis > Solenopsis fugax. Next base: position 31,112 of record QKQZ01055031.1, on the reverse strand, counting down.
GTCAATATCGGTGTTTGTGATCCCGGGTTTGTGATGACCGTTTTGTCTCAGCCCTTCATCACCTATTCGTCGTACTTCAGATCTAACAATAGAAACCAAATTCACCAATAGGAGAAAAATTTAATCGGATTGATGTATAAGAAATCGAAAGCGTCAGGACGATCAGTCTGTCTAACGAGAAACCCGTTCGCAAACTGAGCCGATCGTAATTCCAAGTAGTATAGCCAGTAAGGATCTGAGCAGAAAGATAGTCGTAATAGAGTCATAGCTGTAATCGTAAGTCCATCGCACAAACAATTGACGTTAATCATCATTCGTATCGATGCCGTACGAAACAATTGACGTTTGCATTAATCATCAATCGTATGATTGACGATTAACGTCAATTGTTCGTGGCGTTGAACTTACGACTACGACTATGCCTCTATTACGGCCGTCTTTCAGCTCAGGCCTTAACATTTCGAAGCTTAATAAGGTCGTGACTCAGGTCAATAGCCCCTTAGGCGTTATCGCAGACCTTACTAATTAAACAAGGTCGTTACATCACAAAACATTTTATGCCAATAAAATAATCTTATAAACGAAACCACAGCGTGAATATTGATTTATTCTCGCTGAACACAAACGGCATACAATAATTTTGCTTTGTAAAATGTTGCTTTTATTAAAATATATCTTTTCGTTCAAACACTTTTTTTAAAGTGGTGATCGCAAACTGTGCTCACAAAATTGCATTACGATAAAATCCCCGCGTTTCTAATATGATTGGCAATACGCGAGCACTACATAATTTCTCCCGTCAATAACCAGAACTCTGTCCTCAATATACGAGAACTCCGTTGCATATCGACGAACAAGAACATATTGGACATTCCATTTCGACGATCTACAGTCTGTGCTCCTCGTAGCCAAAAATGAAGAATCTGTCGTCAAGCTCTGACTTTCTTCAGAGGAAGAGAGAGAAAGGGAGGAGGGGGAACAAGAAAGATTGATGGATAAATAGATAGGAGGTTTATTCTGTCGTAAGAGATTAAATTCTCTCTAAAGATAATCGGATTTCACGCAAAAGAAACTGACTGATAATTGAATACCAATATTTAACATAACTGCAATGTAACATACAATTTCAAGTTTGAAAATTAGATTTCAATGGTATCAAAAAAGAATGTAATATAAACACGAATACACAAATTTGGATTACAAATAGAACACACATGTCCCATTATAAATAGATAACGTATGAATTCCACAATTCTTTAGAGAAAAGCCAGAAAATCAAAAACCCTATCGACTACGTTAAAATTCTAAAAATGGGATATTGACTTTACGGAAATGAATATTTGAAATCATAGCACACATCCCGTGTGTATGTCCATTGTAAAATAAATCCCTCTAACCAACTCTTTTATTTACACGATGCATGCTACATGTAGATTTTGCTGCGATATTAAACAGGGAATGAAACACAGCGCGATGCTCGTGGAATCGTCATTGGTCTCGTATATCCCTTCTTCAAATTCTATGCTCGCAGCGCGAGGAAAGGAATCATCTAGATTTATGTCGGCAAATAATTTATTCAAATCCTCACTGCATCTAGCTGAACCCCCGTCGTTCCCCTCTATGCCGATAGAGAGCAGGAAAAGCTCGAAAGCATATCCTATCGAATCTTTGTACTGATAGAAAAAGAGAGAGAGAGGGAAAAAGAGATGACGAGAAATCGGTAGAGCTGCAAACAAGTGGACGAACGTGCGATGCGTAGAAAGAGGGCTTTTCTCATTGTTATGTTGTTCATCGTTTCGCTATTCTACCTGTATCCTCGAGACATTTATTTTTCGATATTGCAAGCGTCGCCAACATAAACGTTAATCTATATGTTATTTTGAAATGTTCGCGGATTTGCTCTCTTATCTCGACAATAATCATAGCAAGTGATCATATCTTATTCTTTACGGACCCTTCTTTCCTATTTTCTATTTTTCCAACTAAAGTGCACTCAAGATATCCATTTTTTTCATACCTTGAACGGATTTTTCCCGTGATTTAAAATATGTAAACGTGTTCATTTCAAGTTTAATGCTGCTAAGGCTCGTTTTAATAGTGATAAACGCGCGAGAGATAAAAGTAAAGAATTTTAAATGGTCATTTAATTACCCTCATCTTTAATTTACTTCATTATGATTCTCCGTGTAATTAACCACTCATTAAGCAAAACATTAACATAATGTAAAGACTTATATACTCATTCTTTTACGAACGAGCCAGTTACACGGAATTGGAGACAAAACACACGCTTTTTTCAAATGAATTGCATCAGTTATGCAAAATCAAAATATGAAATTATATCCGTTTGCAACTTTACGTCTTATTAAAATTTTAGAAGATCTCTTGAATATTTTTATGCTTACGTGTAAAGTTTTACGACGGATATGCGAGTTTGAAACTCGACGAACCATGAGTGAATGTGCTAAGAATAATCAATGTTTATCAAGCGTATATCTAAATATATATTGAAAATCCCTGAATTTAACTATCGCATTTTAACAACTGAATGATTGCGCAATTTGACTTATTCATTTAAATGTACTTACATATTTACTATTATTATCTTACTAGAAGCGATTTTAGAAAAGAAAGAGATTTAAGATTATAATTGAACATGATGTGTATGGTATGTGATATAGCTGAAGAGATTAATGCTTTCAAGCAGTATCTGCTCATCGTCGTAGTGGCTTATACTATCAGTTGCGACATTGCCGCCCGTGTTCCGGGCGTGACCAAAACGGATCGAGGTTTCATGTTTACGGGGCGAGAACGTGGTGCGTGCAACGCGTGCACTTACTCGCCACCTGCGGGGTGTATTTACTCCGTTTACAGGCCTCTTGTGTATGTTTCGGTGCATTGTTACGTACATCTATAGGGGTGCCACGCTGTTGTTGCCAATAGGCAGGTCGCATTCGTGACACCGTCGAAGTGAACCGCGCAATGCATGTAGCTTGCCTTGCTCGTCGTTCGATTCCCGACGTGGCAAGTGATACGTGTGTATAGTGAATACGTAGCTTCGAGCGAGACGACGACTGTTTCATTCGATAAGATTATGGTTAATTCAAACGATATGTGTGTTTATGTACATGCCACATTCTAATGTTAGTAATATACACATTCAATTTAAAATTCTTCTTAGATCGTAGAATTTGCACTTAACGAAATTGAATACGATAATACAGTAAAAGTTACATATTCGCATGGGGGTTGCGTCCGCATCCTGTAAAACTACCACGGGTATAGAAATAACGAGCAAAGAAAAGAAAAATATATATCGGAAAATTAAAGTTATGTGAAAAAATAATATAACGAAGAAATAAAAAGCAATTTTTATTTTTCGTGTCCTATTTGTTTGTGTTTGTTTTTTCGTGTTTACTTGTTGTGTTTTATATTCGTATTTATATGTTATGTTCTTTTATTTTATTTTAACATAAAAATAGCTTTTAGAGAAAAAACTAAAAGAAAGTATTGAATTTTCTTTATATTCAGAATTGTATTATTTTTGTTAATTGCTTCGCAAATTTTTTAGATCTCTAAATAAAAAAACTGTCGCAAATCTTTTGAATCTCAAGTATGTATAAAATATATGAATAACGTCCGATTTTTTCTTCCTCACTCTTTCGATTCCCGATAGCTATCTTCCAGATAAAGATATTTGTCAATTAATTAAAAATTCGTTTCCTTCACTGAAATCTCTGGTTACGTATCTAGCTATTCGTCATACTAATAACTCTTTCGACACAAAATATACTAATATTTTACTAGAAATTATTTTCTGGAAGATATCTCAAAATAAGATAAAGATCACCTCTGAATAAAGATAATAAGATCACCTCTGGATAAAGTTCTAGAGGTGAAGAAATTAGACATAAATAATATAGCAATACGGAGATTTTATTATGTTATATTACGTTCTAAACGATATGTAACAAAGGAAATCATAAATGAATTCGTTTGTAAGACGGAATTAGTAAACGATCAATCAAAAGATGCGGGAAGCTTTCTCCCGCAGCAGCCAGATGAGAATTTGGCGAGATGATCTTCCTGCGGGTTATCTCAAATCGCAAGATTTTCTACTCGAAATTGCTGACGGCTAGATAAATTTATCACAGAGTGGATCGCCCGTCCACCTCTCATGTTCGTCGCTCAATTCATCTCGCTCCGATTTTCCCCCTTCTACGAAAGGGAGTATGGTCTCTGAACGTGACCCTATCGAATGCTCTCAATGAACATTCCTGCTATTTCGAGCCTCGCGGCTGTCAACGAACGAGACTGCGGATATCGATTAGGATAACGCTTACAGAGTTACTATGTCGCGGCTGTAAACTACAATTACTGGTAAACTCATTTTCATGATGAAATTGAACGTCACGTTGTACACAATATCTCAAGTTCCTCGTGTTTCTCTTCATCAATGGATCCTATCATTAACGTAGTCCGTTCTTCATAAAAGTTTAAACGAACAAGTCTATTCTTGGCGTCCAATTTTAGATATTTATACCTGCTTTCATTTCATTATACGACTCGGACACAATCCATCTCGTTTATGCTATGATTTAAAGCTCGTGTATGTTAAAGCTGTTGTTCATGGTTTCAGTTTTACTCTTAAATATCATCATCTTGAATACTAAATATAATTTTGTGATTCTTAATTTTATTAGCTAAAATGAAGATCATATTTAATCGACGTGACATGTATGTAATGTAAAAATCAAAGAAGCTACGTCTTGCTTCAATGCATTATGAAAATGCGAGCTTATTTCCGTCTAGCTCATTCGTGTACGTGAGACGGCGCATGCATGAGATCTAGTTCGAATACGACAGAATTCGCCGAATTCCGATAATGCACCTTCGATCGACCAGGAATTAATCGTCGGAGGGGAGAAACAGGGTGGTAATCGAAAAACGTCACGTCCAGCGGATATGGTAAATGTCATTATGGATTACTTGGAAATGACAGTGAGAAAGAGAGATGGAGGGAGAGAAAAGAGAAAGAAGAGAAAAGTCGCTTATGCACACGAGTTTGTTTTTCCGTGGGAATAAACAACTCGTGTTTGAAATATTTCGCGATTTATTTTTTACACAAAAATTGAAAAATCCTGTTGTATATATATAGAATTTATGATTTTTTTATTCAACTTTACGCGTATGTAAACGGTAGAAGTTTATTCGCTAGGCAAAGTAAAAATGCCTTGAGTTCAATCTCACGCGAAATCAACTTAAATGTAATGTCAAAGCGAGTGGACCCGCGAAATACATGAACTGTAATGATAAAAAAAAACATGTGAGACATTAATTCGCGGGAATGAAAGTACTTTAAACTAACTTTTTTGCAAGGACTAATTTAAATATTATATTCGGGAGCCCCGTAAAAACTCGCGTGAGTTTGTTAGCAGATGAAAGTAAAAATAATTATGAAATCGAATTTTCAAAATGGTTTCGACACCATGAAATGGCAGTGCAAAGTGCCATGTGGTAAAATATTTAAAAGCAAAGTGTTTAAACGCAGCACGTATGTCGAGTTTGCCCACAAAACTTTTCTACAGGCAATCTGATGCAGTCAAAGTTTGCGAAAACGTTCAAATTTGTTCAGTTAAATATTAAATATTTTTTTTCTGTTTCCATAAAAGTAAAAAAAAACTCTAACATATCATTCAAATTAATCAGAGTAATATTAACAATATGAAAGCCTAAAGTAGAAAATATTTTTAGTGATAAGTGCAGAAAGAATACTAATCAAACATTAGTTTCCTCTTCTCTTGTCCCCTTTCTTTTTCCTTTTTATTACCTTTTTATTTTTATATTAAAAATGTTAACAGTTAAATATTATGTTAACAGTTTTAAAACAAAATAATAACACAGTTTAACAAAAAAGTGACATTTTTAATAAGACTACTTTCTATAGCTTTTTGGATGCTGAACACAAATCCAGTTTCCAAATTGTTCCATTGCATCATACAGAGAAATTTGCAATTAAATTTGTAAAAAAGATTTAATTTTACGAACTTTGTCATATTACAAAATAACTACGATATGTTATGTGTTGGAGTTTTATTGCAATCAAAATTAAGCATGTTGTTCAGACTTGCAGCCCTCAAAAGAAATGTTTTGTGTCAGCTATGATTAATAAGATATTTATGATTAAATATTGGATATATATATAAAAAATTCCTATATATGATATTTGTTAAAATTCAAATGTAATTTAATTTTCATCCTCTATACTAATTCCACCATTTTGAATTTGTCAATTTTAGCATTTGTATTCAGTCACGAATTAAATTTTTACATATACAAAATATAAAACTCTAAAGACTTCTATACATAAATTTTACAAAAATTCGGACATTATAAATTTTAACGCCATATCTGCCATATTGAATCCATTTTGAATTTATCAATTTTGACATCGGATTCGTATTTAGTGACTTAAAAAATCGTTTAGTTTAAAGGAATATAGTTGAAAGTTATTTGATAAATTGTCAAAGATTTAATTCATAGCTTTTTCACACAAAAATTCTATATTTAACCATGAATATTTTATTAATTATAATAGCTGACACTTTTGTAAATCCCTTTTGAGACTCGAAAGTCCTAACAATATAGTTTAATTAATTTTAATTGTAATGAAACTTCTTCATTACGGCATATATCATAGTTATAATATGACAAAGTACATGAAAATAGCCATTTTTTAAATTTTATTGTAAATTTCTTAAAATTGTAAAATGGTAGAACAATCTGGAAACCGGATTCGTATTCAGCGATCAAAACACTACAGAAAATGACTAGTTCCATTTTAGTTATTTTTTTGTTGAATTGTGTAATGAATTTATTGCTTTTATACTTGCATGACCTCATTCTTGACTCGATCAGAATCGGTATAGTCTCTATTTACTATTATGTTTATTGTAACGTTGTTTGCTTTATATGCACTCCAAAGTTTGATTACGTATTCACGTATTTATTTGTTAAGTATACAATCACAGTTGATGAAGGCTGTGTACAGTTGAAATTTATTGCGCCGTATGATGTTAATTTTATAAATTGATATTTAATTTTGTATTATTTATTGAACTTCCTCCATTTTGCATATTTTTTGGTTTTCTTGGCAATATATTTTTTAATTTATTCTTTTATGATAATGTATAAAGTTTCAAAATTTTTTATTCGAAATTTTGTTCAATACAAGGTTGAGAGAATAAGATTTTTTTAATCCTTATTAATTTCTCATATCAGAATTGTTATTGTTATTTTAAAACAGACTCGATATATTAGAAAATAAAATGTCTATAGTAGAATAAAATTTATATTTTGATTGTTTTACCGTTGAGTGCAGAGAAGAAAGTATAATCGAAGTATAAGATTATTCAAATCGAGTGCAGAAAGTCATATTTTTCAAAATTTTCATTAAAAATCTATATGTGTCTCATCTCAAAATATTACCACAAATTTAAAAATTTCATAGATTATTGTCTTGTTATGTTTGAGTATCTGGTAAAAAGCATAGTCCATCAAACATCATTTTGTTGCAGTTTTAGGTAAATAACTTTTAAATGAATAAATGAATTTTTGCACGAATAATTAGAGTTTTATATTTTGTATATGTAAAAAATTTGATTTAATTCGTGATGCTATTTTTTCATCAAATTTGCAAATAAGTGCCATAAAACGCGATTTTACGTATGAATCAAGAGTAACAAAAAATTAAAAATTATTTTTAATCCAATAAGAGAATTATGCTTTTTACCAGATACTCAATCATGACAAGACAATAATCTATGAAATTTTTAAATTTGTGGTAATACTTTGAGATGAGACACATATAGTTTTTTTACTGAAAAATTTCGGTTATACTTTTTATACTTCAATCCGATTTTTTCTCGATTATTGTATGGTATGTTTGCAGTGTATTGAGTTCGAATTCGTGTGTTTATTAAACCCAAATGATTATGCGGATTAGTTATTATCCCTGTGGAATAGTAGTACAACATAATAATTTTGTAACTAATTAGATTATATGGCAAATAAACTTAAAGCTTAACACTTTTAACATAAAATTATATAAGAGCACAAAAGAGAAATGTTTCTTTAGATTTAAAAAATTTTCTTAAATCCAATGGAATTTATGCATTATTAGCATAAATTTATTGGCAAGTCCTCTATAGCAATAGGCACATAAGTGAAAAGATTTTATAAACTCCATGCTGATATCGAACTTAAAACACAATCGTAAACTAAAGCTAAAAATAATATCTCAAATTAACTTTATCGTTTTTAATAATGTTACAAGCATCTTCAAAAATTCTAAACATCTTATTGCATAAAATATCACTTCAATCAAGATTCAAATCTGAAATTCCTTCATTTCGTGATGGACATTATACCAATTCGACCGTATGTAATGATATTTATGCAATGGTCTAAATTCTTTCAACCAATTTTCGCAATAAATTTTTTTACAGTAAATATACAATAAATTTTTGAAAGATGCTTGTCTTATTAAATTTGACAATCAAATTAGAGGTTTCTAGTTTCAGTTTACGATTATATTTTAAGTTCGAATGTCGACACGCATTTATAAAAATAATAAAACTGAAAATTTAATAAATGATATGGAAATATTATTAAGCACAAAGATCCGCTTCGACCGAAAAATAATACTCCTTATGTTTGGTATTATGTAAAAGATGATAATATTCCATTTTCTAATTTTATTTATTTCTTATTTTATAATGGATGTAAACTTTTTATGATGGAAAAATCTTTTAATGTCGCATTTCCATTGGCATTTATTCCAAGCAATCTACAATTTTGGAAAAAAAATTTGAAAATCTAATTTATGTAAATTATGCTAATGTAAAGTGTCACGCGTCATGTTATCCTTTTTATTATGAATACGATATCATGAGATTTTATATTAGATCATGAAATCTCCTTTATGGTATATCGAAAGCGGTGTTTGACGCACACAACGAGAAGAGCGATAAGATGCTGACCACGTAGCAGGCATCGCGGTTCTTGAAGGATTTTGGCCAGCTCGAGCGTAGGATTATCGTTAAAGAGTCCATCGCTGGTGCACGGTCGATTGACCGAACATCCGCGAACCACAAGAGTAAAGAAGAAGACGAAAGGTTCGTACGGGTCGTAGCACAAATTGCCGAACCTAACTTCAACTTCCGCTTCTTTCTCGCTGACATCATAGATCGGCGAACAATGTCAGTCCTCAAATTATAGGATCAACGTCGTTTATCTATGTCATTATGTGCGCCGTGTAAATGATCGCACGATTAAAATCTTGATGGGAGAATTTTACCTTCGACGTATTACCTTGGAAATTTATCTCAAATGTAAATGTGCTCAATGAATACGATAATATCTACGATTTCGCTTTGAGACATCGATATCTGAAATGATCTAAATGAAATGACCTGACTGTAATCTGAAATGACCAATAACATTTTCCTATGGATAAATGGAAGGATATTCCGTTTTCCTTTTCTTATTTTCCAAAAAAATATAAACAGGAATTGAGAAAGAAATTGAAAATTCTGATTTGACTATTGAGAAAATTTTAACTTTACTGATGTGCTGTGACTAGAAAACGGTGCTAGACGTTTTAGGTAAATCTTTTCCAAACTGAGTTGCTCTTAAATGGAGCCAATGCGAGATTCTCTTACATTCCCGAATTCTGCCAGATTTCTGCTGACACCACACAATCTCACAAACTGAACATACGGGATTACCAACTACGCGATACGCCAATCGTGTGACTGAGACTGCTTTCAAACATTGTTACCTTTCGAATGTGTCCTTTAGTACTTTACGTCGGAAATTTTATGGGACAAGATGTCCTTTCAGAGAAAAGAAGGTATTCTTTCAGAGAAGAAAATCAAGAAAGTTATTTTTATATTAATTAGTATTGTTTTTGTTTAGTAGTTTTCTAAGTAGTGTGTATGTTTATTACAATTCAAATTTCATGTAGATATGCATGTACTTAAAAAGTTAAAGATTAAACTAGATAATTAATAATTTTTGTAATTATAGAAACATGATCATTAAAAAACAAATATTGGATTAAAAATTATATTGATAGTAAGATTCTTAGATAGAGATAGCTCTGAAGTATGTCAAAATATTAAACATGTATTATATTTTAAAAAGTTTGATGTATTTTTTAAAGAAGACTAATTTCAACAAATATTTTAGACTAACTCTATTCTTGAATAGATTTACATTTTTCTCCGTAAGAAAAACGACCACTAAAAGACGATATATCTTTGCATTCGAGATGGCTCGATATCTCGCACGAGATCGTGCTTCCTCAGATGACTATTTCGAGCTCTGCTGGAGCAACCATCTCCATCAAAAAATTCCTTCCGCGTCATCGACGGCGCCGGCAGGCGACGTCGCCTTTTATTGCGGAAGGCGATCCGAGTTTTCTAAGGATCCGCAGCTGCGGCACGCTGCTGCTCTCGAAAGAAGTTCATGCGAACGATCCAGCTGTTCGCGACAGCTCGTCGCTGTCGAAGCTCCCCGTGATACCGGATGCGGAAGTTTTTCACCGTTTCTCCCTTATATCGGGTTATGCCCTAGTAACTCGATCCCCTTGCTTATTTGTTTGTTCGTTAGCTAGGACTTTCCTATCATCGATCGTCGCCGTTAGTACTCTTATGCGTAAACATATATCCACGCATGTCACGCACGACATGTAATTTAGAACAGTTTTATCCTCCCGACAGTTTTCTTCGTTCAAATTTTCTCCTAGTGAGATTGGTTTCCGGCAAAACAGCCAACATCGCGCAGTCATGGCTTATTTCGCGTTTGCCCTCTGTCAGTTTACGATGAGCGTTGGGGTAAACGCGTTTGTTTGCTTACATCCATGCAATCATGTTACGGTTCAATATGGATGTTTATCCAAGAATGAGTTATCTCAAATGTACAAGTGGATAGAACAGAACATATCATGTTCGAAAAGCTAAGCTGATACCAAATAGATGTTATATTTTTATTATTCTATGATCGTCTAATTCTTTAAAATTTATCTGCAAGCATTACGAATAATCTACAATATTTGCATGTAAATTTCATGTATCGAAATTGCTGAATATTAATTGCAACATATAATAATGCAATTTTATTAAATGTAACAATAATCGTCATATAATTCCATGTAAATTCAAACGATCCTACACATTTAATCTTTGGCTTTGTGGACTTATGGCTTTTCGACGCTTTATATAAATCGCATAAAGCAAATGCTATGTATATTATCGTGGAATGATGCAGCTTCCTACTGATTAACGAAAGAAGCAGCGCGGTTAATATGCATGCCGAAGGCTTAACGCGGCTTTGTCGCGATGCCCCCTGCGGCGGCGTGCAACTGGGAATGGAAAATGAACAAAGTTTATCTCGGCGTGGGTGAAAACGAGCGAATGAAAAACGGCTGAAGTTCGGGTGCGGCGCCGCTGAGTTCCGGCAGTTAAATAGCTCGTGAGTTTCTCGGAAGAAACAGCGAGCAGTAAGAATTCCGGGTACGATTTATTTATTAAAAGCGTCGGAATTGAGCGCAAAGCGCAAAGTAGAAGACGATGAAAGAGAAAGAGAGAAAAAAGAAAGAGGGAAACGCGGAACGAAAGAGATGAAGGGGTGAAAGGGAGAGGTAGCAAAGGGAGAATGACAATGGAGAGCCTGAGGTAACGGCAAATGATCATAAAAGGAGCATTATGTAAAAATATTTGTCTTAAACTGTCGTAAAATACAATGGAATCCAATTTTACACCGTGAGAGGGCATTAATCGGCCAATTAATTTAATATAAACTGCAAATTAACTTTTTGGTACAAAAAACACATGTAGTTCAGCAAAGTACAATATTTTTTTTGCTCAATTTTTTTCTTATTTGTATTGAAATACAAATCAGTAAAAAAATATATATATAATATTGTATACAAAAAGTGAAAGATGGACACTTTTACTGGGCACTTTTATTTATCACTAATTATTACTATTAATTTTCGTAATATTTCTACAGTAGAATTTGTAAATTATTTTGATACATACATGCAATGTGTGTGTATGTGTATTTTTATTTTCTTTTATCCACTGAAGTTATAATATTTGATAGAAGAAAATGTCTGCAAAAAATCAAATTTTACTGTTATTTACGATATGGAAAAAATGAAAAAAATATTAAATATCTAATTTAATATATTACATTAATTGAGTAATAATATTCTGATTAACATATTACATTAATATCAACTCTATCTCAGTTAGTAATGTGAGTTTATCCTTAAAGAATTTATTTTAATGAGTTTTTAACAATATCGAAGATAATTCATCTTTTTAAAAGATCTAACACGTCATAAATAATATTAAAATAATATTAGTGTCAATAATGTCAATTTATTTTAGAAAATTAACATCGTAAAGAATAATTAAAACAGTTAAGATATATGTGTACATACATACACGAATGTATTACTTCATAAGTGATATCACAGTGAAGTACGCCATGATGATGTACAAATATCCGTTTTGCCACAGAGCAGTGATATCGCGATGATTTCTTGGTTGGGGAAAATTGTTATGATTCTATCACGAGTGAGTATAAATGCCAAACTACACGACCAATGTATCGGCCAAGCTTTGGTACAGTCGGGTAGCTTTACACAGAGTTTCTCTCGCAATAAATGGAGAAGGTTAGATCAGCACATTATTTTACACCGTCTACCGTACTCACGGGAACAAAAAGGGTCGAGCACGATTCAAGGCTGGAAATTTATCTGGTTGTAGAATGGCGATGAAAGGTGGGTTTGGGGTTTGGGGTTTGGGAGACCTGGTCGCTTTCGAGGGATGAAGTAGGGTCGAAAGTGTGTGCGCGCGAGATTGTGCCATGTGTGAGAGGATACCTCTTTGCGTCTGATCATTGGATTTTCACTCGCCTATACTTGCTTAGCAAATCACTTCGTTCTAGGGCAAAATTATAATAAATTATTTTAAAAGAATATTTAATAGAAATATTTAATATTAAATCAAAAGATGAATAAAATGACATGATTCCTCTCTTGAAAGAAATTACTATCGAAGGTTAAGATTCTTTTGCCTTTGATATTTCTTTTATCTTCTATACATTTTTTACATGTATCTTTTAAACGTTTGTTGTAAACAGAAATGCTACTGTATTCGTTATTAACGGTTAAAAAATACAAGGACAGTAACTAAAATTCGAAACCATTGCAGTCTCAAGCGAAATAGAAAACGCAAACTGAATTAGGAAAATATTGATATAGAGATCCGTACAATCGTACAAATAGGAGCTGAAAGGGACATGTATCCTGTCTGTAACAATAACGTACATTTGAAGATGTTATTTTTTTTTACAAGTAAACAAGTATTTTTGTACATAACATAAACCTTCAGAATTCTTATTAAAAGAACTAATACTCGTTCATTTTAGATGGAAACAGAGACAACATAATATTAACAGTATATGCAGGATTAATAAAGTTTTATGTTGCTTTCATATTTTTTTGCAATTAAATTCAGTCTTAAATATGTCTTTGATTCTTTATTTAGTATTTTAATGAGATGAAAGCTAAAGTAAAGTTTTATTTAACAGTAAAAGATTCGTTTACAACTGAAATTTAATTTATGATTATTCATTAAAAATAAGTACCATTACTGAAAATAATCGACATTTTAACATTTTCGTTACGGATCAAATCGGTTGAAGATTTAGTAGACAATCGGAGATGTATCTAATGAAGAACATCCTATCTATATTGCTACGAGTATATCGATACTGGTTGTGTAACTCGTCTGAAGATTGGGTCTTGTCGATGCGACATGCAAATGCATCGTCAAGTTATAATGCACGAGCCTCTCGTATGCGAATGAGGGGATTATCAAAGAGCGCAAATCGAACTTCGCGCCTAATTTATGGATTCTGCAAACCGTGCACAGTTATCGGCTTATCGAGAGGGTGAAGCGAGGCGAGGAGAAGAACTAAGTGCGAAATTATTCAAGAACGATAGATCGAATTTCGTCGTGCATACCTAAGCGGCAGATTGGATTTGAAGATTTCATCCTTTGCAATTATAATTTCAATAAAGACGGCTCAGGAAGTGCGTGCAAGCTTTCTCTGATTGTTTCGATATTATTTTGTCGAAACTAAGTATTCCAGATTGCTGTAGATTATCTGATTGTATTGCTGAATAGCGTGATAAGGTAGAAGATAAAAGAAATATCAAAGGCAAAAGAGAGTCTTAACCTTCGATAGTAATTTCTTTCAAGAGAGAAAACATGCCCGATTTTATTCGTCTTTCGATTTAATATTAAGTATTTCTATTAAATATTCTTTTAAAATAATTTATTATAACTTTGCCCTAGAGCGAAGTGATTTGCTTATAAGCAAGTATTAATCGGATGCATTGAGGTTATTGTACAGCACATACAGTTGTGTTATAAGTTAGATAAAGAGAAAAAATCAGATGTTATACGTTCTTCTCTATAACATTTTAATGTATTAGAGGGACTGAAAAATAATGCTATTTTTTAATAAATAATAATGTAAATAGTATTTATTAACATAACTTCTCATTTCAATAATAAAATCGCTACTATTTTCTATGATGGTCGCTCATTTATTTATTATTTATTAATTTTTTTTCCTAGCTCGAAAAAGCTAACCGGCTTTGATTTAGTAACATGGCAATATTCACGATTGGCACGACTGCATATAGCGAAACAGACGTAACAAAAAAACGAATGAATTAAGATAAAAGTGCTCCCTCTTCCATCGTCTTTGCCCCATCAGACTCTCATGTTTTCCGATCATTAGAGTACTTTTTACAAGGAAAAAGTATTATAAGAACAAGTGATGTTGAATTGTCATGTCCACATTTTTCGAATCAAAGCCGGTTAGCACTTTCGATAAAGAAATTAAAAAATTATTATATTATTCAATAAATAAACTATATACTGTTACATTATTTATAAAAACGACATTACTTTCCGGTTCTCCTACACAGAAAAAAAATTAGTATCAAATCAATAATTTATTGTTTCATATATAAACAAGAATATAAAATCTCCTTGGAAGTATTTATAATCTCAAAGAGACATAATTTGCTAACATAAAGAAATTTTGTTTCTTCATATAAGCAAATTATGTCTGATCAAGATTATCAAATTCTTCCAAGGAGATTTTATATTTTTGCTTATATATGAAACAATGAATTGTTGATTTGATAGTCATTTTTTTCTGTTTAATATTAAGAATATAAATATTAGATAATTGAAATCTAATAACTGTAAGATCTGGGAAGGGCAAAAAACATTACCATAATGGGACGTCTGCATAACTAATCGTGTCTACCCAAGAGATTAATCGTGCGTAATAAATTAACATTTCCTTCTTCCCCACATCGGCATATTTCTTCGCACTGATAACAGCAGCCAGAACTACGATAATGTTGCTCATCGATATAAATTGGAAATATAACGAACCGTAGAAAAATGGTGGCGAGAGAGTTCGTTTCTGGATTAATCCCGAGATTAACCTCAGCTGGGAGTACCGGGTCGTTATGTGCCAAAGAGAAGACTATGTACGGGATTGAACGTCCGGACTAATCTCGTTCGAAATTAAGCTGCTTATCTTTCCCTGATATAGTACATGTATCCAACCTCTTAGTAGACTCTTAGCGAGAGAAATTCCGGCGCCGTCTTTACGAAGGTAAAGGATTTATGTATAATGCGCTCAGGAATTTACCGGAATAACTTCACGCTACGTTACACACGTTGAAAAACGTCGCCGTCAAGGGCTTCACATGTATTAATTTGTCGTTAATAGGATTAGGCGATGTAGAGGACACGCGTCCTTGCGCAAAAGATCCCGCTCACGACTCCACTTCAATTTCATACGGTTTTATCTGGAGTTACGGTAATCTGCGAGTTTGTGCGAAGTCGCATGTATGTGGATGATAAGTACCATTGTCTGACTGCGACTAAACGTTTCGCATCCACAATAGTCCGCATCTACATTGCGCATTTAACTAAATCTGACCATCCGGTTTCCGTTGAACGGAAACGTTCCTAGTTAAACTGAAATTTGGAGGAGCGTGTTACTCGTATAAAATCACGCATTTTTAACTGCGCAGTAGAAGATTTTCCTGCAGTAAACGATGTGTTCATAGATTTTTTTTGGAGGAAATAAACATCGTCTATGTATGTCTAATAATTTCTGAAAATTTTTTTACAAATTTATCATACAGTGGCTTTGTTTATCTCGCTAAATTGTCCTCGTGTAATGGAAGATTTCATATTGAAGTGCGAGTTTGCACGCACGCGCGCGCGCGTGATCCAGGACGGCGTTCCGATTTTGATGTTTCATTAAGAGACTGCAGAATCTTCTGTTGTCACTGATTCTTGAAATAGAGTTCGTGAGGAGTTTCGGAATCGAACTTCTGGCTACTCGTTGCGCCCAAGTTGAGAGGATTGCGTGCATTGGGAAACCTCGAAAGATATTTTCCTCGAAAGAGATTGTCTCCGAGGTTACGAGTGAGAGAATTGAACTCACGTCTTTGAAGATTAATTTCACTTCCGAGATCACGATCGGACAGGGAACTAATGGATGTGTCGTGTCTTCCTGAAAAGCTAAAACAGATGGATTAAAAAATTTCTAAGTCTATTTTTTTTTCGGAATCGTAATCGGGACAACCAGATCCTTCGATAAAAACGACAGAATTGAATAGCTGTTTTGTCGGATGTGTGAATCTAGAGGATACGAATTTTTGATGATATATTTCAGCGATATCCAAAATGGAGTGGTACTCTATTGCGGTTTGGGCGACGCAACGTATCTACCGAAATATCTCAATTCTCTCGAGCGTTAAGGTCTCTCAGCTTAACTATTATATAATACTGGTACATTGGTAAAATCAGATACACTATGAATAGATAAACGTATGTAATTGTGCATGTAGAGTCCGAAATAATTACCGGAAACAGCTAGCTTGCCTGCCGATAACGGGTGTGGCAATAACGTCGGCGGAACGGCAGCAGAATCGAATTGGGTCGGAGCGAATCGTTGATAGTATTTTATGTATTCAATCCTCTCCGATGGGATTGTATATAATTTGATTGCGACGTGACTGAAACAGAGAGAAAGAGAAAGAAAGAGAGAGAGAGAGAGAGAGAATGAGGTGGAAAGGTAGGGCAAGGGGAGCAAGGGATGAACAGCGAGCGGTAACCGGATTGCGAGGTGCGCATTCGTGTGCGTACACGCATCACGTGTGCACACACGCGTACATGCATACGCGTATGGATGAGACACAGAGGTCTACGTACATTGAATTACGCCATCCCCGGAATTGTTTGCGTACAGTAGGCCCGGGACATCGATATGTGTCGTATTTGACGTGCATAGGCTATTCTGTAATCACCAAATGGTTAGAAGATATCCATAATTTTGGCTGTAAAATGCCTATTGCTTCGCAACTCTAGCATCGGTCAGATCTGCTGATACTGATGAAACCAAGATGACTTTCTTTAATAATGAGTTAATGACTTTTGGTGCTTATAAGGCGATTAAAAGATTAAAAAGTTAACGGTGTCAGAAACTTAGAGAAGATGTAGAAAGTTTCCTCCATTAATTTGTAATAAATCTACTTTAACCCCTAATTGCTCGAACACATGATGCTGGAAAATAATACCGTATTTCATGTATATTTTGTTAGTTTTCTTTCTATAGAATTTTTATATAAATGCGGTATCATTTATGTTCGTGGGACGCTCTGTATGGGATATAGAGAATGACTCAGGACGGAAGTAGATGGAATTACACGCGTTCGCCTCACTGTGCACCATTGTCATTAAATTACACGCGATGACGGTTTCGTTGCAGGACCGAAAGCATGACCATTACTCGGTAGAATGCAAGTTGATCAAATCAGAATGGATAACCAGGGAATATCGCGGAACTTTCGATTAATGGATCATCGCTACTCTGCGAGTGACGCTGAGAGAGAAGCGATCCATTTTCTGCACGAATAATGTGTCCCGCAAAAACTCGTTATTTTTGAAACTAGACATAAATGTCTTCCGTAATAAAACAATACAAATTTAATTGTAGTTTGTATAAATTTCCAAACATCCATTTGATTTCAGAGTAAAACGTGGCAACTGCTATTTCTCGATATCTATGTTTGATCTAACGATTTAACTTGTCCAGATTCAATCCATAGCTAAGGTTTCAGTTTTCATTATAAATTTTTTACAATTGTTTTTAAGAGGAAAAAAGTTTTTTTATTGATATCATTGCCATAATAGATTCTTGTTAGCATCATTTATTATTAAATTGATTATCAATTTAATATATTGATATAATTATTCTTGTTCAACCTATAATTGTGTTTCAAAACCAAAAATTTATTCGGCGCGTAGTTTCGTGAACTTGAAAATGTATATAAAATCACACAAGAATCAGCACTAAGATTTAGCTGTGTCCGTTAAGGCTCTTAAACTATTTGTGATTTAACTTGCGTTTTTTAAGTAATGTAACGTTTTAAAACATGAATCTCACATTTACGCAAGATTTTAAATCGATTCCTCATCTTGTCAGCCATAAATTTGTACGCGATGGTCAACAAAAATTTTTAATATCCACGACATTTTCCGGTTGTACTAGTAATCTGCGACTACGTGCGATCCGTTATTCCTGTCTTTGTTAATATCGCTGTAATGAATAGAGGATATCTAACAGCGCATGGTAGTCCGTTGTTTGACAGTGTTCCATGACGGTATTAGATTTCGACGTGACTCATATCCATGAGGAATCTTCTACCAAGAATCGATTCGTAGTTTCGTTTATAGGATTTGATCGATGACACAACCGACACCTATCGCATGCTTTAATCTTACCCCTCAAGTTCGAAATGCGATATGAAGAATAGATGCACAATGGTACTTCGTTCGTTCGCACTATCTTTCGATATTATTTTGCACGTCGGGCGTCTGAGTGCATTATCGGATACTTATATCATGGCAATAAATTTTGAAGAAACTGGAGAGTTTTCTTGGATGTGCCTTGGAACGATCGATATTGACGAACTGATAAGAAAAATATTGAAAGAGAATCGCATATAAAGTCTAGTTCAATGAAAGACTAAAATAACTTTTTTTTGTCACTATCTATAGATAATTAACCGTCCGCAGACTACTCTGTTTTTCATTGCTAATCGGTGCTATCTGGGTCACCGGTAAACGGTTGCGTTTTTCAGAAGGTTTTGGGTTCTAAAAAATTTGAAAAAATCCCGGTATCCTCTTTTACCATTTAGGAATACGAGTACAACTATAGGATCTAAAACGTTTTTTACTTTTTTCGAACATGTACGAATTTGAAGCAGAATCGGCAAAATGAGAAAATTCGTCTGAGTCAATATGACCCAGGTTAATCTATATATAAATTTAGAAGAGAAAATCGTAACGCTAATTAACATCGTGTCGATTGACTTTGAAACATAAATTAATATAAAAGTAATCCTAAAACATACAACACAATAATGTGAATTTACGAATAATTCTAATAAAATATAAATATAATAAAAAAATCTCTCTCTTTCTCTCTCTTTCCACCTAGAATCTCTGGAGAAAGACAATTTTTGACGCTTAATCATCCGAGTGCAACGAGGAAAAGGAAATCGTTCGATTGACTTTTTTCCTCACAACTTCGTAATTCAAAGCGAAAGTCTCGCGCGACACAATTTCCGTCTCGCCCGTTAGTCTGCTCGAGTGTGATGAAATTAAGTGGTCGAAGTGCGTTCTGGATCCGACACGAGCGTCGTCTCCTACTATTGTTATGGCTTCCTGCTCTTTCATCTATTCCTCGCACCGTTACCAAGTTCTCTTCGCGATTCTCGACACCCGCCCGCGCAAAGACACCGTTGAAACACCATTGCTATGCGTCGCAAGCATCCCTTTACCATATAGTAACATTTATATATATATGTGTGTACGTACCCGTATGCTATATGCAAATAGATGAAACGCAAGGAGTTCATAGAGGGTATTTCAAAATTTACGTTGGGATTAAAAAAAATCACGACCAGAATGTGTAAAAATTTACGTTAGTTGAGTAGAGAAAATAAACGTGCACTAAATCAATTTTGAACGGTAAAACGAAAGAGTGATTAAATTTTTATCTCGTCGATTAATTCTCATTGTATTCAATAACAGTTATTGTCAGATTTCGTTTTACGCGATAACATTTTTTATCTTTCGCATATTATTCCTAATATATAAAATGCAAAATTATATCGCGATTTGTAATTAGTGATTTAACATTTGTTAATCTCAAAATCAAGATGCAAAATCTATTTCTCCGGCAATAACACAGTTTTTTTTTATAACATTATAACATGTTGCAAACTGTGAATAAAAGAATCTGTTAAAAAGGCAAATTCACTTGGTGTAAAAGTATGAAAGATTAAATGTGTTATTTTTTATGCTCGATGTTTCAAGAGCTTTTTTTCAGAAAACCAAAAGGTTTTCCGAGCGAGATGTATTTTCTTCAAATGTCACGCGAGAAAACAAGAGCGCGCTCGAAAATTTGGTACGTACGGTATGAATTCCTCGTTGCACCGGCTGTATTTTCTCGTTTCCTTCGCATCGCTGCGACGTGCTGTATCTTCTAGCATCGACCTCGACGACAAGGGCGACAAATATGTCGGGGGGGCTTTTTGTGAGGTACATCATCATTTCGGTGGGAGTATGGCGTCCCCGATGTACGTATATCTTTTAAACCTGTACACGGTTTCATTTGTCCACCGAAATATCGGCGCTCGTTCGTTGCCGACATCCGCACTCTAGTCTCCGCCCATTCCCAGATTGCTTGATTGGCTAGAATAACTCTCGCGAGACTTTTTGTTCGCGCGCTAACGGCTAACGGGTATAAAATGTTACGCGTTGGTGTGCGGCCGACGACACATCGCGGACGACCGCCCGCCGTCTCACCCCGCGAAAATAGCGGTCGCGGAAAATGCGGTCGAAAAACATGAATTACGACAAGTCACGAGACGACGACTGTTATTTACGGCCAGCTCGGCCAAGCCAGGTAGCCGGAGATATATGCAGCACCGCGTGCGAAAACCATAGAAAAACTCAACATCTGAAGAACAAGTTTTCACCCGATTCCCTGTCGCGGTTATGACTTCTTGAAAAATACGGTGAAAATACAATATCCTTTTATCTACTCTTGAAAACATTTTGTAACACACAGTAAATACTGGATGAGATCAGAATGAAATAGAAACATAAATTTTTCTGAAATTGAAACTGACACTTTTGATAAATTTTGTTGGATTTTATAAACACCAAATTGCTTTTATACCGTAGATCAGAGATTCCCAAAATTTGAGCCGCGAAAAATTTTTCAGCTATGATAGAAATTGAAACCAAATCGATAAACTATAATTATTAAACTTTCTGTTACCAACAGGAAGATAATTCGATGCGACGTTAAAGATACCATCAAATACAATAGAAATAGAAAGTAAGCGCATTCTTTATACCTCATATTATGGAAAATAAATTTATGAAATTATATTCAATAAAAAAATAAAAAATAGGTGTAGTAAAAGGATGCAAATAATCAATTTACTTCCTTTCTTTCCGCTTTTTCGCAACCCCCCAAATAGGACGCGGATGTTTGATGTTTTAAAAAATGGACGCGATTCACATAAGTTTGAGAAACTCTGTCAGATCATTTAACAAGATTATCTTGAAGATACCTCGCTAAAATATCTTCGAAGATTTTTTTTCATCAAAAAGTGTTCTATATCAAATTTAACTTTTGTGTCAGCTGGGACATATGTTCTGATCCTTCAAAAATTCATATTTTTCACAAGAATAAAGATAGTATTATACATTTTTCTGAACTCATTTTAGAAATGAAGAATAGAACTCTTTATAAAATAAAACATTACTATTGTGAGTTGCATCATTTGATGTGCATATCTCGCCAAATACTCATAAAATGGGGTAAAAGCGACATGTATTTCCCACAAAAATTAAGATAGGACGAGGATCTTGGATTTATTTTGAAGATCAAAACTTAGTGGCTACATAACAAAAATTGCTATTTAATTTTAAAACAGCGAATTCACTAATGATTTTATCACACTTCTTGATAGCTATCCCCCAGATAAAGATATGTGTCAATTAATTAAAAATTCGTTTTTTTCACTGAAATAATTACATATGTAACGGATAGCTATTCTTCATACTATTAACTTTCGACAAAATGTACTAGAATTGATTAGAAATTATCATATTCTGTGGGAGATATCTCATGTATAATATTATCTAGAGGTGTAGAAATTGGTCATCAATGTGGTGGACCAAAATATTAAATTTTATTGAGTGAAATTTATTTTCTAAAGATTTTTCGAGTCTCTGATTATGAATCTAAAGTCGAATTTTTCAAAATTTGAAAAATTCGACTTTAATTGATGAAAATTATTTATGGAAACAACTGATCTTTTAAATTAGTAATCCCAAAAACTCCTGAAATATGAGTTCCATTCAAATTCAAGAAAATTTTACATTTTAGTCCACTGTATTAAATCCGCTTTTTTGCATTTTGAAACTTTAGCTACAGATTCATAATTAGTGACTTTAAACACCTTTAGCAAGAATTAGATACACTGAGAGAAATGTTTGGTATGATTTGGTTGAATAGTGAATAAATGATTTTTATAGTTATAATTACCAAATATATAATTGTTTTGATCAAACAATTTGTAGCCCTAACCAAACAATTATTTTCATACAACAAATTACAAAAAGTTTTGTTAAATGTTACTAAGTTTTTGATCTCAGTAACTACAAAATTCATTTATTCATTATTCAACAAAACTTTGGTTGATCTTACCAAACGATTTCTCTTAGTGTACTAATTATTGCTAGAAAAAAGTTACATAGGTACGAAAGGGTGAAGCAAAATCGGAACACAGCCATTGCTTTGCATTGAAAAGTTTGGCAAGGCTCGTCAATCGATCAGCATTGGCTATAACGGGAACCGTCATCATAGATAATACTCGCCGACGTGGCAAGGATAATGGTAGGGGATCGGCGATAATTTTGCGGGATCCGTCTGTTCCTGAGGTCAGTTCAGTGGGACAAAGCAACTGCATCCATTCAAATATCTGAACTCGCGCTTTCGTGATTAACGCGCGACCTGCCTGCCCGATGAGACATCTGGCAACCCCCAAATTTCGTACGTTCCAGCGCCGTGGTTGCTCGCTCCGGGAATTCCAACATTGCCTGCACGAACAATGCCCCGTTACGTAGGTTCCCGTCGTGTGTTTACCGAAGAAGTTTACACGTTTGAGAAACGCCGTTCGTATAACGGTGCGAGAAGTTCACTAGTCATCGCCGCACTCCTAGTCCTAGGCGATTAAACGTTTCAACGCAACAATCGATTTTCACATGAAAACTTTTATTCGCAGGAAAGCTCCACAATATCGTGCATCAAGATATAAATTATTTTAAAAAATACGCGCGTGTCAACAGTCAATTATGCGAAAATATATGACTTTTTAAAGAAGCATTCTCTACTGAAAGCATATTGCGATTTAAAAGATTAAATCTAAATCAGAGTTTACGCAGAGAAATTGCGTTTTCATGTCCTATTCACGGCTGGAAAAAATTTTCACTTCCACTGATATTTTCGGAATTTGATGAGCGACATGTCTCTACTAAAAAATAAAGGAGCATGCGAAACTTTGGGAACAAACCCGAATGTACCGGCCACTTTAGACAATTTACTTCGCGAACCAGCGGACTCCGAAAGTGGGGTTCGTTCGCGTCATGGTAGAGACCGACCCGCCGAAAGCTTAACTCGCGGTGATCATATATCATCCCCACCGTCGTGCAAACGCTCCCTGAGGCCGTAACTCTCATTCTCTTTTGTTTTATAAAAACTTTATGGTCCGGGATATTAGACACAAGCCCGCGATTGCAAGCATCCACCTTGCCTTCGCTGAAAAGTAAAATCGGCTTTGTAACAATCCACGAAATTCGTAGGAGCAGACTAATCAGGATAGAGAAAATTTATCTGTCAACGCGTTTCTTAAGAATATTGAATAAAAAAACCTTTAAAAAAAAGAAAAAATGTACACCAAGTACATAAAAAATATTTTAAAATGTATGCATTAGTAAATAAAAAATTAACTGCTCAAAAATAGATCTGAAATCATTCTAATTAGCAAAGTATTATTGAGACAAATTTAAATTTAAAAAAATAATATTTTTATAGATATTATTTATGTTTAATTAAAAAATTTTTTTACTTATTTTTTGACATGCGTGATTATATTTCATGCAAATGTTAAATCGTATAAAACGTATCTAAAATGAAAATGAAACATAAAAGTTTGGAGTGCCCATGTTGTATTTAATCACGGCAAAAGATTATTGTATACATTATTTATTATAAACAGATAAAAGAAATATTATTAATATTTTATTAGTATTTTGATAAAATCCAAATCTACGAATATATTTAAATGTTATGTAACTTACATAATATTTCTATTGTGTAAAATTATATATTGATATTATTGCAGATAATATTTAAAATCGAAAATTGTGAATTCTTATTAAAATATAAAAAAAAAATAAAAATACGTAGAAATGTATATATCAAAATGCGATCTGGTCATTCCAAATTTTTATGTTTTATTTTAAGTATGCTTTATACAATTTAATATTTGCATGAAATGTAGTCACGGAAGATTTAATTAATACAGAAAAAAATTCTGTATTAATTAAACATATGCAGTATCTTTAAAAATGTTATTTTTTAAGAATTAAGTTTTTATCTCATTGTCAGTCAGTAATATTTAGATTGATTTTAGATCTATTTTTGAGCAGTTAATTTTTTATTTAATTCATACACTTCTAAATATTTTTATGTACTTGGCGTACATTTTTTTAAACGTATTTTGAGATCTAGCTGTTTTAACTACAATATTTATTAGTTATATTTCTCTCGTTATATGAAAATTAAAATTGTATTAATACATAACCGTCTATATTTATATTTTTTTGCATTAATAAGTATCTTTTATCTATTTCGTTTCATCCTATAATCTCGTTTTGATTTTGCCTTGACTAAAGCAAATGATATATCACCAGCGCATTTCATTACTGATACTGTGTGACACTGTAATCAATTTCGTTTTTAAATGTTCTGTCAAACAATTTACGTGTAAAAGCGCCTTGAGGGACAAATCGCTTTACATGTATATCTGTTACTGAAGAATCTGATATCGTTGAAGTAACATTAATTCTATCTCGAGATCTCGGTATTAACTGAAACCAATTTTATTCATCAAGTATCGACATTATATATTATAAAAAGTATAATCATATATCAAGAAAAATGTTGTTTTTTGATTACAATTTTAGGTTCTGAAATATTTTAATCAAAGATTCGTTTGACATAAAAATTCGGAATAAACTTGATAGTGCCAATATTGATATTTGCGCAGTGAAGTAATCACACCATACAGCTCGGATTGTTTTTAAATATACTTGGCATCGCGTCGCTTAATACTTTTCATTCCATATTTCTCCTTCTTCCTTATTCTTAATTCTTTTAACACTTACAAATCGCATTGAAATGAAAGACCACGCAATAAAAACTTTTAATCTTTATACATTTGTTGATTTCATTGTTTTTTTTATGAAAAATTTTTTTATTACATTTCTAAAAAAAAGTGGAATATTGTTGAACTGTTATACAGTTTGCGAAAAATTGCAAATGTCCGACTATATTGATATTTGAATGTTACGTGACAGTTACCAATGAATAAAATTGCAAACTTCCGTGTATCTCGATAAATTGGAACCGTATGGGTTGTTATGAAATCAGAATATATTTGATCGCGATTGTGCGGAGATGAAAAAAAGTCCAGGGCTGCAAGACTTCACGTAACGTAATGATCAACGGCTTAATCCGTAAGTCAATACCGTTTGATGATTAAAAAAAAATATCGTTAGTTCTGTAGTTACAATTTAATCTACCCAATGGGGAAAAAATTTCCTAGCAGAGAAATACATTTATATTTTCGTGCCATAAAATCATCTCTTTGAAAGGATCGATTTAATAATTAAGCCATAAATAAATAAAATTAATTATAAATAATATTTCGAGATACGGACCGTGTTAATTATTTAGAACTTTCTCCACAGACGCAAATTACATATTGATGCGAAGTTCTCTTGATCCTCCTATAGTTTGTAGTAAGTTGAACCGAACTGCCCTGATCTCCGAAAGCAGAACTGGATATAACTCTCGATGAATGTCATTTCGAGAGCATTCTCGATATGGAAACCCTTTCAAGCGTACACCTAGCCTCGGGCAATCGAACTTTATTCGGGCGGTTATCATTGCGGCCAAATTTTTCATACGGAAACGAAAATGCATGAAAGCGGACTGGATTCCCGAGGCCGAGCAGTCAGCAAGAGGTACGGGTGTTTCCGGGTGACGAAAATAAATATCAGAGCTTTCAGGAAAACGCGCGGGTCGCAACAACAACAGTCGTCGTCATATCGGCAATCGTGGCGGGAGGATCGGATGAAATTTTAATCCTCCCGTCGATATCGTGCAAGCGCAAGCGCGATACACCTAGATGAGTTGAGGGGAAAAACGTAGACGTAGCCCCGGGATTACGCGATTCCTCGCTTCTTTTTGTTGCTCTTTCGCCGCGGGTTCCTCGGTACCGACATTTATTTTGCAATAGCCGCGGATAAATATTCATGACGCGCGCGCTCTAGCCCTGACTGCGCCCGCACCCGCGCCCGCCGGCTATATAACACATCGCGGTAACCACGCACGCGTTACACGCGAGATGTAATGGACCGTCCCGTATACGAGTAACTGCTCTTCTCTCCTCCACTCCGGCGACGGCCGACGCGATTTATATGAATCGTAAATAGGCGCGTCATGCGCGCCGACCGTAATTTCTCTCGCGAGAGTCGCGCTATATCCGCGCGCGTTGGCAAAAAGGATGCTCGTTTTTCCGCGCTCGCGATCATTAAGCGCCACGACTGGAAAAAAAATAGCCGAGGAACAGATGAAAATATTCCAGGCGATGGTTAATACGGATAATGGCTGGGCATGGTTATAGATGTAAATCCTGCATACAGCCGCTCATGCATCGGAGGTAACACGTCGGTGTAGATAATGCTTAACACGAACACCTGACATTCACGGTCGATAGCGCGAACGCATGCTATCGGTTCAATCGTAATCGCAAATTATAGAACTTGCAAATTAGAGGGATTAATTGGTCATGTTAATTAGAAGCAAATTTGAATCTTGTATCAAAAGCATATGTCACTTTTGTCTGAGAGACTCAGAAAAAAGAATCATATTTGGAAATGTAAACGGTTCAATATAATTTACATTTTGTTTAGAAATCAATTAAAAGTTAAATGTAATACCTTATCCAATTGATTATAAAAAATGGAACAGTTATAAACTTCATGCGTTAATTGTTGAATAATTTATGGAATATCTCGTAATAATACAAGTATGATATGTGCAATAAGATTAAGTTATCGAATTTCATGTTCTGTTTTAAGATTAATATAAAATGAAATTATTAATGAATAAAGATGGATAGATTATAAAAATTACACTAAACTCTCTCTTATTTATAAAAAAATAAGAATACATATAGTGAGTAATCATTGGAATAATTATTAAATAGTATATTAGTTAAAATATCTATCTGGGAATAAAAATTTTATCTTTTAAAATATCTTATTTTTTAAAATATCTTTGTAAAAATAAAGAAGTTCTGAATTTTGTTTTCTATCAATTTGTATAATGTTTATATGATATATAATTTTAAAAACATATGAAGAAAATTCAATATTTACAATTTTAATTTAAAATATATTTAAGAAGAAAAAAAATCGTAATATACAACTGAATCAACTTTTCCCTTCTTATATGAATCATTTATATTTATTATATGTAAATAATAGAGTGTAAGAGAGGGGAAGAGAGAGAGAGAGAGAGAGAGAGAGAGAGAGAGAGAGAGAGAAAGAGAGAAACATATCTTGTTTCAATTTTCATTATGACATGTGAATAATAACAGAACAATAAAAGAATTTTAGTAAAATTTGTATATTCTAAAATGTCAGTGTTCTATTCGATTTTATTTATTTCTTTCTATTCTCGCTAATTATCGGCGCAATAAAACGAATTCAAAATTGAGCTCAAACTATGATAATTATATACACTTATAATCTATTTGGTGTAAATGTATAATATAATTGTATTTCTTGAAAATTTCACTTGATAATTTGTGCATATATTTAGCGCATGTTATGTCAATTTCGAGATTAAATATTTATACTAATTTATCTTAGTCACTCTATTCTAAGATAATTTTAATTTGATATTTAATGATGTTCTTATGCTCTTAACTTTCATACATATGTACATATATACATATATACATATTGTATTGTGTATTTATCTGGCATAATTTTTACAAAAATCCATATAAAATAAAATATATGTTACTCACCAATATACGATGCGCAGAGGCGAAGTTGTGATTATGTTGAAGCTGAAACTATAAAACAAATGTATATGTTAATTATAACCCGTAATAAAAATATCTAAAAAAATAATTGTCGACGAAATAAAGTAATTATAAATTATGAATTTAATAACAAATTTAAAAAACTAATATAATTTATTCTACTTTTGCTACATTATTGCCCAATATGTCCCAGATTTCCCCCCTTTCCTCTTTTTCATAAATTCATTCGATTCACTCGTACAATACAGCGACAATACAGTGAATTATAATCGCACGTAATAATCGCGCGTACTAGAATAAGATAATCGAATGGCATTTACGTGGCATTACCGTTAATCGCACGTGTATTTTACTATTATATTATTTGGGATTCTGTCAAAATCGTGAAAATAACGTGAAAAAAATGCATTTTTAATTACGACACGGCTTAATTACGACTGTATTTATTAATTAAACGTGTGATGCTGCTCACAATCGATTCATTTCGTACGTGACGTTTATGTCCAAGAAAAAGGTATTAGCATTCTATTATAATATGTATATAATAAATTATAATAAAGTTAATAAAATTAATTACTAATTAATTAGATGTAATCATCCAAAAATATGCAATTAAAATTTGATATTGAATATATAATATATTTGAATTATTTATAAGTAACTAAGTGATAAAAATTTTAAATTAAAATTTTGTGTCAAATTTTTCATTCGTGTATTCCAATGATAAGAGTGATGAACAAATTAAGTTTAAACTCAAAAAAAGTCAAAATACGATGCAAGACACATACAAATTAATTTAAATTTTGAATTGGAATCATTATTACCTTGATATTACCGTAATATTATATATTATATAATATATAGAGAGATAGAGAGAAAGAGAGAGATAAGAATATATCGTGTAAAACGTTTGTTTCGTTAAAAATAATCGGTATAAAATTTATAATTGTTAAAACCGCGGGATTAATTAATTGCATAAACTAATTAGCTGAGTTAATTGCTCGTAGGAAACAATCAGGTTTCGGTGGGTAATGTAACGATACATGGAGCGTCTCGCGTTGCTACCCTTCGAATTTCATCGTGCGATTGACAATATGACGTGCTGTGATATTGCGCACGCTGCGTAACGCGCCTCTACCAAAATCAACTATCAAAGCTGTTCCTCGCTTTCGCCAACCAGACTCGCTCTCACGAAATATCTAGCGAAATATTTAACAAAACATTACGGAATATCTATACATGGAATATTCCGTTCCTCGTATTTCGAACTAGTTTCAATACATGAGCTATTATTGCGCATTTCGTGGTTTATTCTGTGAACGTTGTCAAAGATAATGATCAATTCACGTGCGAAGCATATCTATTGCGGATTCTGTTTAATTTCGAGAATATTTTGGAATGAAATAACTGTTACTTAAATTCTAATTGATGAAAGAATTTGCTTCGATCTGAATGATATGTACATAACATATTGTATATTATTAATAATAAATTTTAATCGTCGCAAATTCAAGCACAGTTTGGTGAATTCGAAAATGTATATAAAATCACATAAGAAATATATTACTATTAAAATTCAATTATTACCGTTATGGCTGTTTAATTAATGTATAAAACAATTATTTCATTACATGCTTTTAATAAATTAAGAATTACTTGTTTAAAAATTGAATTAAATTACCGTGAGAAGAGACACAATTTATTCTTATTTCTTTTTCTTAAATTATGTACTAAAATTATGCAATTTTACTGTTTCAGAACTCGTAAAAAATTGGGAAAAAGGAATAATCATCAAGTAATTTCAGAAAATATTTGTTTAATTAAAGCAAACATAAACTTTATTTCTTAAATAAACATAAAATTTCATTTGCAGATTGATCCAGATATTACATATGTACATATTGAGTTTGGGAAAGATTAATTTCAAACAAGCGCGTTTTACATTATCTTATTAAATCAATATAATTCGAAAAAATTGTCCAACATTGTTTCAAAAGTACGTATACAAAAATGTCATAATAAAGGATATTTTATTATGACATTTTTATATATGTACTTTTGAATCATATAAAAATGTCGTAATGAAACTTATTATTATAGAATAGTTTACAATTCTTTATTTTATAATAATACTGTGAAAATTTATTTTTGGATTATTTACTTTTCTCATGGCTATTTATTTTTCTCATCGTATCATTCTCTATCATCTTCTAGATACATTTTTAGAATTAAGAATCGTAAAATATTGTTGCATTATTATGATATTCTTCTAAAGTTATTTCCGGAAAAATGTTACAAAATTTTAAATCTGTTAATATACAAATTCATATAATCGTTTCTTAAGAATCGATTATTGGATCTCAAGAGTAATAAAACTCATGTTACACATTTCCAGATAAACTTTCGGCGAGTTTTTAAATTAAATCACGATTATATATATATA
>QKQZ01055029.1:0-10123 GCA_003595255.1 Solenopsis fugax | reverse complement strand
AAGATATTTCCATTTTTACGAATTACCCCACCTAACGAATAGCCCTGGTCTCCCCTATGTATTAAATCATTTAAATCAATCGAGTATATTTAATAATTATACGATAACATAACTTTTATTATTTTATCGATTACTACTAATCGATGCAAGAGATATTCATACACAAGTAAAACGTAGTGAAAGTTAATCATTCGTTTCGCGTGCAAGAAAAAGTAGAAAGTTAGGATGCCGAAAATTGAACGATGAAAATGTCAAGACGACAGCAAATATCGCATGTCATTTGCGTATATCATAGCTGCACCGCAAATGTCATATCAAATCGAATATCTATATTGATTTTAATTACAACATTGATACGAGCGAGCGAGCAACGTAATGGTCATGCGTTTTACATCTCTTCACTGGCATTCACATCTAATCTATAATGCATAGATCTCGTTTGTGTATATCATAATGTACGTATATGTTATAATAGCTACATCCGTTTACACTAAAATGAATTCAAGTGTACAGTATTCAACTATAGAGAAAAATCCCTTCGAATATATTGTTCACTCGAGCGACGATTACACTTAGCTTCATAGTTGCCGCGAGAAACGCATCGTCTTTGTGCTCCCTCCCCCCCCTCTCTCTCTCTCTCTCTCTCTCTCGCTGTAACGACAATTCAAGGACGACATATATGTAACTTCTATTAACACCTTACACGCGTGGGTGTCTTCTTTATTTAGCCATTTGCCTTTCCAACCGCTCGCGCTCTCTTACCGGCAGGAAAAGATTCGAAGAAAAAGATATCGCTGCGCTGCGAAAATTTTGAAAAATTAGAAAATCCAAGTAACACAGCTTATAACGCATAGAAATAAGACGTAGTAACGAGTATTCCGATAAGGTGCGATATACATACACGAATCTCGTTAATCGAAACCTACGCGTTGTCCAGGCTGACGTCATCGTCCCGTTCCACTCACCTGTCGAATATCGCGATTCGACATTCGCGCGAATTTGGAATTCTCGAGATAGATCGCTCTTTATATGGTCAGTAACATTTTGCCTTTTAGATCTTTCCTTTTTTTGTTAATATACACTTATTATCAAGATGCACGAAACGGTCGATGTTTCTAACGGCGAGGAGAAACGAACGCGGCACGACGAGAGAAAAGGCGTGCGATCTCCTGCTGTTAATTAGATCCCGCAGTAATTAATATGGTGAAAGTTTTTTTCGCGTGGGAAAACTTTTCCGTGCGTTAATATCTAAATTCTCTAATTCGAAAAAAGCCAAATATATTTTTAAATTGAAATAAATGTTTTAAACATTATCAATTAAAACATCGTTATGTACATCACGCTAATATTATGAAAAATAAAGCTTATTAAATTCTCGTGACTACTTCTGAAATAACAATGTGTTTTATACGTAGCAAAAAATTGCAAATTGAAAAACCACTTTCGTTTTTTGTTTTTTTTCTCGAAGAAAGATAAAAAGTCAGAATTCCCAAAACCGTTAGAAAATTCACGCGACTTATGGCACAATTCCGTTAACGTACTCTCTAAATCTCACAGAGTGAAACGTCAATCTAAAAAAATGAAAGTGAATCATCGAGCCTGTGCAATTTTCGAATAATTTGTCGCTTTGATAAGAGTAAAAATTCACTCTTATAAAGTGAAAAATAAGCCTGTATAATTTTTCAAATAATGTTTCACTCTACGAGAAACTTTTTAGAAAGTATAATTTTAGTGCACGGTGGAAAGAGGACTGATCTTTTATTATTACTTTAAGAGGAAAATTAACGTGCGTGGATGGATGATGTGTATTGAAAAGTATGCGACTTGTACACGTACATCGCAGCATAAATTATTATTCCTCTTGCACGCTAACGAGACTTGAGATTTCGCAGGAAATATTTAAAGATACACTCTTTTCTCTCTTCCAAATAGACAACTCCCGAAATAATAGGAAATAAATGGAGAGAAATATTTAATTTTGTTTGTGATATATATATCCAATCGCGTTTTATATCTATAATTTAAGTTGCGATGTGTATCTGAATAGATACACATCGCAATCCTTCGCTCACCTGGTTCGAATACATTGTCCTCGTTCCTTTTGTAAATCGTGGGCTTGGCATGCACCGCAACAATCGCAGCGATGACGCAAAGAAGAACGGTCCATAAAAATCTCATGCCTGTCTTGCCGCAGTCGGCTGTTGACATCCTCAGAGAAAAAATCCTACGCGCAAATTCGGAATTCGATCGCGAGAAATACCTCACGCGGCGATACCTGATACAACACTACTACGGCTCGACCAGGCTCGACGACGATCGTTCGGATCGTTCGACGTGGACCAAAGCAAATGAAAACACTTGTGTGGGGATAAGGGAATTGGCGCAATCCGTGAGAGATCGCGTGACTCTGCGATGTAATAAATGTGCATCGCATAAAGCCAGTAAAGCCTACGCGTGTCGCAGCGTGTCGATAATAGTACGTGAATGACGAAGAAGAAATGAAAAAAAGAAATTCACAATTAGATCAAGAGAGAGAGAGAGAGAGAGTGAAAGAATGAGAGAGAAAAGAACAGTGGACAGGGGATCTCTCCATCATCACGTGTATGTACCTTTCGCTCTCCTCTTTCGCGTGAAGGAACGTGAAAGTTCGATTTTTGTGCCGTTGCATCATGTTCGTGGATCTAGAGCGATCGTTATTTACGTTGCATTACATTGAAAGATACTTATTTTTCCCATTAATAATTAATATTTTATAGTTGGCGCATTTTGTAAATATACAATTATGTCATTTTCTCGTCTCTCACAAAAAGAGACCAAGAACCACATGAACAAAGTTACACCCACGAGTTACTTCGCTTGAAGGTGAATTGACCATGACAGAATTCGAAGCAAGGTACTCGTGAACGATATGATAGGGAGTGTCAAGGATTTGTATTAATCATTCCTTACATATTGTATGGCATTCATTCGCTTTTCCCTCAATGTACATAAATCATAAATGGAAGATAAAGAAGATAGAGTGATACAAAAATACAATCTAATTTTTCCGCTACATCCATATATCCATATGTTATATATTTCGATATAATTAAGAATAAAATATATGGATATACTAAATCGATTATTTATTATATTTAATTATAGAAAAAGAAACGCATGCAACATTAACTATAAATAGTTTGGTAATCAACGAGCGTGACAGGAACATTCAAACATTGCCTGATAGTCTAACAATGGAACTGGGTTAAAAAGTGAAAGGATCCAGATTGAAGAAGAAACGGCCATAGAGTTCTCTATTCGAGCTTTCTATTCACTCGACGACAGTCGTTTGCGACAGTCGTTTGCCGAGAGGCATCTCCTCCACTTTTTTATACTGAAAGCAGAAAAAATTGCAAGTGGTTCCGAAAGCCAGAGTTGCGTCAGCAAGGATAACCGAACCTCGAATCCTTCTTTTTTTTTTCTTCTTTTCAGTGATTTTTTGCCACGTGACGCGAAGAGAGGACTGCGTTAAAGAAATATCGAACACACTATTGTCGTTAGTTCTCATTGTCAGTATAATCCTTTCCTCCCAAAAATTAATTGATAACATTTTTTTATCATAACACAAAATATGCGATTCAATAAAAACGGATGACGTAAGAATGACAGTCACAGTATATCTTGTAAAATCCTAAAAATGTATTCGAGATCTCATTAATTCGTAGACGCGAACCCATGAAATGACACGTACGGAATAAAAATCAGGCCAAGCGAGCCTGATCGCTGCAGGATAAAGCGGCGCGATGACTTTTATCAACGGAATAGTGTTGCACTCCGCATGTGTCTACCAAAACCAGTGCAGGAAACACGATACCATTACTGCCATTTTTCTATCGGAACGAGTAATCGAATGGAAGAAAGAAGGGAAAAATTGGGGAAACGCAAAGAGTATATCGACTGAGATTGCAATCAAACGAGATTGCTCTGCGGAAACATTCGATAACTTGTACAAACGTTGCTCCTACAATCGTTACGTTCGTCGTCTTATCACTACATCTTTTTTTCTGCTTATCTAGCTTACTCGAGTCAAATGTAATAAGTTTGGGAATACATCGGCACGGCTCCCGAATCGATATCGAAATACTTAATATAACTTTCGTCAATACCTTTCGCCAATACATATTGCGTTTTAAAGCGAATATTGTCGAAACACGAAATTCTGTGTAAATAATTTTACCTATATCATCATTATATTTCATATAATATTTTACGTAATTATATAAATTAATTATATATACATGTAATAATTTTATATAATTTACGATATTCTGATATTATAAGTAACTTATCGTTTTTGTCACCGAATAAAAAATCGAAATGTTATCAATTTTCTGTACACTGCAATTACGACACTGTATATTTTATTTTACGTTCTAAAGTAGTCTCCTTGAATAAAGTCGTCAATAGAAATTACAGTGGCACGAAGAAAATATCTATATGGTTATACGGCGATATTACGTAAGATATCTGAAAATTCGAGATGAGATTGTACAGCAGGGATTTTACACGGATATGCACTTAGTAGCGGCACAATGGACAGTCGATGACTAACAAAAGTCGCATTTCCGACTTGGGGAAAGAAATTGACCCTGCATCCCCCTCGAATGGGGACGCAGCGCAGAATAAGCTCGTGCGCAATACTTGTAAAAACGAACGGTCAAACGAACGTTTACAAGCATAGCAAAGATGTTTGCGAGCAAGAGACATTTTTTAATGTAACAATACCTATGTATTACAGGTTACAGGTGCGAAAGTTGTACGTGTCACTGACACGTAAAATAACTAAACGCAGATTCCGGCTCGTCTCATCCAAATTCAAATTCACTTGGAACAGAGCTGAAAGAACGCAAGGCAAGGAGGGTGAAGGAAGGAACGAAGGAAGAGGGCGGGCGCAACACACATTGCACCCCTTGCAACAGCCGAGTCTTACCGCGTTAATTGCAAGCACTTCCCTCCGCAGGGAATATACGAATGGACGAATGTACACGGCGTATACGGAGTATGTAGATGCTCGTCAGGCTCGTCAGGCTCGTCTACAAGAAGGGTAGACTCGCAGGGATGACTCGCGTAGCACAACACCCTATTTCCTTTTCAGTGCGCTTTGCTTGCGGCGCGGCGCGGCGCGGCGGCGGGTCCTTTCATACCTCGCTACTGGTTAAAATATTAGGATTTCCCCGAGGTCTTGTACGCGGAAAGAGCACCACCGACCGACCGACCGACCGATCGACCCTCCTCATAAAGTTCTCGTAGAGTCGCTCGAAAGTCCGAATCAAAGCCCGCTCCCCTATGTTTCACGTGCTCGGTTTCACGTGTATGCACGAGTTACTACGCGGGCGGACACGTGAGTTGTCACGCCTATGAGGGTGCTTGTTACCCCGTTCACTTCTTTGCTGAAGCAACCCCCAACAATGCGCTTGTCTACGAGAAAAACTTGTACAACTTACGTGTATATTACATTCGAAATAGTCAAGAGATATGGATATTCCATGCCTCGGTAGGAGACATCTTTTAGTGAAATATTATTGCCCTTGGCACACGTATAGTATATAATACGTGTAATAAATTAACTTGATAAATGTGTTACGGTTTATGTTCTCGCATCTTTATCCGGAAACGAATTAATTTAACTATTTATCGCCTTCGTAAATTTTATCTATAAAGATAAGTAAACGATGTTTCTCGGTGACAGATGATGCTAGTCGAGCTAAGAGAGACTGGCGGATTCTATTAATTATTTATAAAGCTCGTCCGAACATCGGCGGTGTCGAACTTGGTACTTTGGGGCGCGATTATATTATTATGTCCCGTGGGAGGGAGAGGGAGGGAGGGAGAGAGAGAGAGAGAGCATCCCCGAACGTTATACACTTGTGATTTACCATACTCTAGAGTCCATATACAAGTACACGCTTAATGGAAATCACATTTAGCAGCTGCATAAATCAAACTACGTACACTGCACTCTCGATGCGTTTAACGCGCACATGCGTACTCCAGAGATAGGTATACAGCTACATATATCCATTATAGTAACATATGTCAACATCATAATCATTGGAAGAGACTGCACATGTCATTAATGCCATTAATTGTCTACTGTTAATAATTATCTTATCGTAATTATAAAGAAAACTGTAATATATTGTATTATTAGAAATAAGTAGTACAAAGAACTGTAAGTTTTTTTTTCTTTTTCTAAAAGAGGTAATAAAGCACAAATCGATACTTTCTGGAAGATTCGTCAAAGAATTTGAGAGAAAGTGGAAACGTGCGCGGGCGCAACGCAATGGAAGGAGAAGATGAGGCGGTGGAGTCACAGAAGGGTGACAGGCTAAGTATCCGCTACTTGCTTCGGCATGTTAGCACTTCGCGCCTTCCTTTTATGTATTACTCATCCCCATGAGAAGAATATTATATTCATTCATGCACTCTGACTCAGAAGAGAAAGTGTGGGCGCGGTTGCGGTCCTTATATTTCAAAATAATATATTCTAAGAAAATATATCAGTGACATTTTTATTTCGCATCACACATAATACTATGTTATAATATAAATGTTATGCTTTTCTGAATCTATTACAATGCTTTTTTAAAACTTCCTCTCTGCTTTTTGCGGAAAAGCGAGTGTTAACGATACGCGAAGTAGTACAATGAAATTTAAGTTTGTGTGTCTTAAAAAATTGTCACAAAAATATAATAAATAAATTGAAAATTTAATCATTGGCGTTTTTCATTGCAGAACTGATCATAACTTCCACGCAAAATTTCACAGACGACTACATCGGGATTTAATCCGCCGAGTTGACAGTGCGGATAAACTGTGTCTGTATCACTCTACCAAGATATTCATGTTCCGGATTTCCCTGCTGTCGCTATAAAATTGTCGGGTTAATCTCGGCTATTCCTGAGCGAATATTTGACGAATCCTCAAACATATATCTGTGCCATGTAACTATTATTTTCTCTCTTTTTTCTGTTCCCAAATTTTTGTTTCTGTAAATTTCTAACAAACAATAAGAGAACCAAACATTTTCGTCAACCTAACCATTCGATTTAACCGTGCGTATTTATGACGATTATCTGGCCCTGCGCTGCAAAGGACAGTAAAGGGATGATGATGGCAGACCAATTAATCGCTTGTGTACTTGAGCTGTCAAAACCTCAAGTTCGCGCATTCCTGATGTTTAACTTAAAATTTGTATGTAGGATATTTGCAGAACATAAATAACACAAGGCAGAACGTAAAATCTCTCTTGCTCTTCATTATCATAATAAAATTCTCCTTTTAATCATTGTAAAATATATTAAAAATATGAAAATTTTCTTAATTTTCGTTAACTATCATTTCATAGTTGATAAAAAGAGATGAAGACATTTTTTTCTAAAAAATTTTTAGCTCAATTCGTGATTATAATTTATATATAATTATATGTAATTGATTGATTCCTTCAATTTACTTGTTTCACATAAATACATATTTATTATTTTTTCTTATTTATTATTTTGTTTCGAAAAAAGAAACGTATAAATTCGTACCGCTTTTATGTAAATTATTTTTACAATAATTTCAATAATAACAATCAGTATATCAGGGATGACTCTACGTCGCGATCACTGATGTAAGAAAAAATGCGTGGTCAAATTATCGATCGATATTAAAAAACGGCTTGTTAGAGTTGAATCACCTCCCCTAAGAAACCATCCCCAGGAGTTTCCCAGGTGTCAGACGCTTCCTGTGTTCCTTTCTGCCTCTATATATCTATCGATCCTAAGCACCCTGCACCCCTTCCTCTTTATACCACCGACTGTTATCCCTCTTTCCCTCTCATTCCCCTATGATCTCTCGTCTCTTTATCTTTCACGCTGTAACTTTCTCTCTCGCTCGCCAATACGGCTCGTAGGCCAATTCTATGGGGTGAGTCACTTAAATAGTTTGATCCTTTTTATACATTTTTTTTTTAACTATTTCGATACTAACTTTGAGATATAAAACATTTTTAATGGATTTATTTTGATCTTATTCAAATATAAAGATTAAAAAAAATATATCTACAATAACATCTGTTTTAATAAAAGTAAAAACATTTTTGTTAGAAATAAAGCACGAAACTGTCTTTATGATTAGGAACAATCCAACTTTTCTCAATAGTATCAAATAGCAAATACTCTACTATAATCAGGCTGAATGGATCACCCTGTATATTATACTTTGCCCCTATACAAGTAGCCCTTCTCGTGGTAGCTCACGCTATGGTGCGGGTAATTTTCNTCCGGTGATTGGACTTTCCCTTACTTTTTCCTGCACCGAAGCTCTCCCCTCCACCCCCCCCTCTCTCTCTCTCTCTCGCTCATTCACGTTCTTTCTCCAAAAGAATTAACTGCTACGTTTAACAGATTCATACCACAATGAGAACAAGTCCTTTCTTTTTTCCGCAAGTCTCCCTCTACGAATGCTTCGTTTGCATGATCCAAATGGAACTATCTCCCCTCATTCAAGCTGAATTAACTAATTGTTTTCTAATACACTTTATGCCGATGTTCAATTTATCACGATATGCATCGAATAATCATTTAGAAAAATTAATAGATGTATCAAAAGGGTTGTTAATATAATATAATAAATATACTAATATAATTCATGCAATATTAAGTGATTTTTATATAATCGTCCATATTGTTATTGTTATGAATTCGAGAAAAAGTTATGAAATGGTATCCCTTTGTTAATAATTAAGCTAATAAATGATTAATCAGTACAGAAAGGGATAAATCAATTAGATCTTGCGGTTCTGCGATTTTTTATCCCATCTGATTTTATTCTACAAATAATACATGATATCTACAAAGAAGCGAAAACTTTAGCACAAACTTTTAGTCCTATTACTGGAAAATATCACGTATGATGTTATCACATTCCATTTGAAATATCTGATAATGTATTAAATAAATTTGATCATTTACATACGACTGCAAACCATAATCTTAAGTTAGATCTCGATTTTTGCTTAATACATCATCCGTATGATATGAAGTGAAATAACTATTTTGCTTTTTTACTTAATATTTAATACCATAACTGTTTCGTATCGTATTACTGTTAAATCAAATTGAATTATTTGTCAAAGAATAATATCTTTTTCGTCGCGGATGAAAGTAGTTTAGGTTCGCGTCTGAGTCGACAACCCCTTGGCTTCTTCCATCACAGTCAGTTGAAGCAGTGAGTCGAGCGAGTTACATCAATGACAGTGGAATGCAGTTCCGGCATTCCATTTCTGTCGTCAACAGAGGAATCGCATTTTATCGTTTGAGACGGAAACGGCTCTCTCTCTCTCTCTCTCTCTCTCTCTCTCTCTCTGTCTCACTCTCTCTCTCTCTCCCTCTCCACGAGATGACAATATAGCTCCGACTTTGTTGCAAGGTATTATTACTCGTTTTAACCGATAAATGGAAAGTGGTGAATGTTCGACGTATATTTTAATCAACTTATCGAACTCAATTAAATGCACGTGCCGCCAATAAAATAACGAACAAAATACGATGAGCAACGAGATTTCGCGTCGTTATTAATTACATGCAAATTTTCACAGTATTTATACGTTTTTGGATAAATTTTGTGTAACTATTATAAAAAATACATGATACATAATGCGTGATGACGACATAAATAATACGTGTACACGATCAAAAAAAAGAAACAAAACTTTTATGCAAATACTTTCTTCATTCAGTCTATAAAAAAATTTGCATATTATATTTGCGCTACAATTATATAAATAAAAGGTGCTGGATAAAAATAATATATTGTAATAAAAGTTTGCAGCATTATTTTGTTTGTGTCAAAGTTTGTGTAAAAGAAGACAAAATAAAAATATTTTTACTCATTTACATGTAATATATGGATGTAATATGTTATATTACATGTATTATTATCTTAAAATTACGTAGATAAATATATTATATATTACTTATGTGTAACGTAAGTTTGAGAACCAGCCCGTGGTACAGTGAATCACTTTTTAATGGAAGGGTGAGATGAAAAGGACGGACGAGCTATTTAGTGCCTTTTGAATGAGGTAAAATTAGCACCA
>QKQZ01055025.1:0-17196 GCA_003595255.1 Solenopsis fugax | reverse complement strand
CATGTGCAATTAATTCTATGACCAATATTGACTTTTCATTGGGAAATATTGGCCAATGTACTCTCAACATAACCAATGTAAAGCCAATGTATTGTGCTACTAGGGAGGTTAATTACGATGACGTCATGTTAAAATGAATCGCAACTAATCGAAAAGTGATTTTTAATCATCATTTGGAATCATATTGATATCATTTTGATTGTTTATTATTGATTTGGATATATTCATCATATTTAATTGTTACGTGAAAGTATAGGGAGAAAACCCTCTGTTTCTTGCTTTTAATTTCCTATTTTATCGCTCGGCGTACGAAAAATTTTAATGAGAAACGATATCGATTTGTAATTTTTTTCACGTTGTTAACGGGTCGTAAAAGCACGAGTGGATATCATTTCGGTCTATACATTGCGTACGCACAGCATCGATCATCCGTGTCCGTGTGATCATCAAATGATGTTTGCTATGATCGTGGAAATTTATGAGGAACACGCTGATCTATCTGCGGTTCTTGCCCGTCTGCGGTATCCCTCCGATTCGTTATTGTCGTTGAATGAGGAAAAAAAATCGGAATGTTCGCGCGAACGTGCTGGCCGTCTGCCCGAACAATCCGTGTGTCGTTGAACTGTTCCGTGTGAACGTGTTCGCCACGTTAATGGAATTGATCATTCAGAATGGCGGACGCGCGACCACAACCGAAATAAACCAGTCCGGATTAAATCAGGGAATATTTTAGTGCGCGGCTACGCGGTATATAATACATGATTCTCTACGAAGAGAAAATGTGCAGTTCTCTAATTTCTAAATATAGTTCGAAATCTAGGTTTGTGTAGCCCCTGAGAGAGAGAGAGAGAGAGAGGAGCGGAGCAGTAACTAATCGTAGAACAGTAACATTCCGATCCGTTTAGACTTATCGCCTGTATTTTCCACTTTAACGCAACTATTCTCAGCCCGGAAAAATTCTGAGAAATTTTGAGAAAAAGCAGTGTTTTTTCCGATCTTTTTTGTCATATTTTTCCAATTTTTTAAAACTATATAATGTAATTATTATTCTCTGTGTTAATTTTAAAATTTATTTCACATTTAAGAATTCTCATAAGTAATCTAATAAGTAATTGGTAGAGTTCTCTGTCATTATTCTTTTATATTTAAGGTATTCTTTTATATTTAAAAAAAAATGGAAAAAACCGGATTGTTTTTCTCAATATATTTTATTTTTCCAGAAAAATTAAAAACACTATACTGTAAGAAAGGTATGTAAATAATAAATTATGCAATTTTTACAATTACTCAGACATACAATATACAAACATACAATTTTATATATTTTCACGATAAATTATGTAATTTTTTTTCACAATTTTTACAAAAATTAGTTTTACCTCTAATTATATTAATCAATTATATCTTTATATTAGATAGAAAATTACAATAACAATTGTATATTTCAATTTTTATGTAAATATCTAAATTTTGCAATATAATATAATGCAATTTTAAACATATCATATTTGCATTAATACATACAGTTCAAGAAAAATTATATGTAACTCGTTAATGAATTATTTCGTATTTTTATAAATTTTTTAAGTTGTAATTTTACTTTTACGTTTGTAAAATAACATCCTTAATAATAAAGGTCCCCAAAATTATCTATTATAATTGTTGTAAATTTGTACATGTAATTTTTTACAGTATAGTATTTCATTACATTTTTTTAAATATTTTTGGAAAAAAATAAAAGAACCTGATTATTCATCAGTTTTATTTTTCTAGAAAAAATAAAAATACTAAACGCAACAAATATGTAAATTTAATACATAAATTTAACTCGATATTTATTTGTTGCCTCCGAAGAGTATTTTCACTGCAATATAATATTCTCCGAACTATGGTCTCTAACAGATTTAAAAATGTCATGTAATATTCCCTGAGTTAAGAGATTATAGGATCTTAACAAACTGAAAACTAAGGCATTTTTAAATACCATGTAAAACTTTTATTTAAAGAAGTAGATAAATAATGTGTTTTGTTTCGAAAATATTTTATTTAAAAAAAGTAAGATACAAAATTAGAATAAATCTGAAAATAAATAAATAATATTAGCGTTCTAAATAAATACGCACAGCCACGATTCAGCCTCGATAAATTATCTGAAATTAAAAAGTAAGCAATTTCTTTTTCTTTACAATTGTTATTTTAAGATCACAAAG
This sequence comes from Solenopsis fugax, assembly GCA_003595255.1. Classification (NCBI taxonomy): domain Eukaryota; kingdom Metazoa; phylum Arthropoda; class Insecta; order Hymenoptera; family Formicidae; genus Solenopsis; species Solenopsis fugax. The sequence continues at coordinate 14,986 of QKQZ01055025.1, read as the reverse complement.
GGAAATCTTTAAAATTTTATTTTTTACAAAACTACATATAGTAGAGGAGAAGAGGGTATTATGGCTACTATGGATATTATGGCTATCCCCATTATCTCCGTTATTAGGTGACGAATTCTAACAATCGTTTATGGAATTATTCAATTTGAATAGCCCGTCGTTTTTTAGTGGTACTAATATGTCAATACACAATAGCTAACACTTGCTATAAGGCAATTTTTACTTTTGAGTACTTCTGAACTTTTGCAAAGTACGTTTTAACACTTAATTACACATACTTCCTTATTGTTTTCAAACTTGAGCGTATTATCACACGAATGTATGTACACTTGAGTAATTTTTTTGTTATTTAACTTTTTATTCGGCTGTATACACTTCGAGTTATGCAGAGTTAAACAATAATAACATGGAATTTTGTTAATATGGGTTTTTAACCAAAGTTTTTATATCAAAATATTTCTTCGATAAATCGATTGTTACTCTAAAGAGCGATGTTCAGAAACATTAGAGATATCATTTCATGTTCGTTGTTTAATGTTAAACAGAGATAAAATGATGATTTCTCATGATATCTCTAATCTCTTTGAACCCAGAAAAATTCTAAACGATGGAAAATTAAAAATATATAATTTTTTAACAAAATACTGTTTTTTTTAAATTAAACCAATTTTTTTTAATTATTTTTGGGCTAGCCATATTATGACTACTTTTTTCTTCCACCGATTATGCAGTGCGTCACATTTAGAAATCATGTTCTAAGTAATAAATATTTCATTAATGTGAGTTTAGAATCTATTAAACAACACTTTGACGATTATAATCGTTCAAATTTCAATATAAAATATTGATTATAAACAAAGTTATACAATAAAATAAAAATGGGTGCCATATTACTCTTTTCTCCTCTACTGTCTATAAGTATATCACCTTTAGTTTTTTTTGAGACTTTAACTTAAAGTGGATAGATCTTTATTAAATTATAACGTGTTTTATTAGTAGATTTTCACCACACATTATATACAAAATGTTCTTGCTACCATGTCTACTGTAAAATTTTGAAGGTATTTAATTTTCTTCGACGAAAGTTATATTTAAAAAACTTAAAGGTGATACACTTACGGCCGGTACTATTTTTGAATTTAAAAATTGTTTTCTTAAAAAATTTCTTTATTTTTTTTGTTATATATAGCTTAAGGAAAAAATAAAAATCGGAAGAAATCTTCGATGCCGAATGTTATTAAAAGTATTGCTTAAAAATTTCAAATTGATAGAATAAACCATGTTATTGTGATTATCTCTTTAAAAAATGATGTTTTGAGAAAAATACATTAAACATTTAACAACACAAAATTATATTTTTTAATATAATTTTGCGTCTTACTTTTTTTAACAAATATATGTATACAATTTATCTTTTATATATCAACACATTATATATCTATTTCTTTAAACAAAAGTTTTACATGATGTTGAAAAATACCATATTTTTCGATTCGTAAGGTCCTATAAATATCTTTCATAAATTGGGGAAGGAGAGACACGGCAGTATTCCAAATTTTAATAGATTATATAGATAAATTTTGTACGTTTACAGTTTAAGGGAGAGCGGATAGCATGCTCACTGGAATCCGGTTGAGCCACGTGCTCTTCCGGCACGGGTCGCGACGCGGCGGCGCGACGGAGCGGAGAGACTCGTTCGTCACTCAGCATGGGGAAAAAGAGGGAATTTCGGGAACTAACGTGCATGCCAGCGCGATAGTTTTATTTCTCTTCCTCGCCCGTTTCTCCTCACATGCCTTCACGTGCTTGTATCACGCGCTCGAAACACCCGCGCGACACCCACGCTATTTCGGTCGCGACACACTTCCCGCGATCGCGAGGAGAGCCGTGAAGAGAGATGGCCTTCGACAAGAATATTACCGGCGATGGGATAGAAAAACATCGGTACACGATGCGTGCATTCTTTGATTGTTCGGCTTCATAATCAAGGATCTTCCTCTTTTCCATATTAAATATCATCATTAAGAGTCTTTTCATTCTCCATGTCGGCCACATATATGTATATTTTCCGTCCGAGAGCCGCGGGGACCTACATTCCGATAATTTTCTACCAGGCATGCAGGTAGAACACATGTACCACAGCAGGTAAAGAACGTCCGGTGTCAAGAAGCCGTTAAAGAGTCGGTTCACGGCTCCCGTCTTTTACGCTGAATTGAGCCAATAGTGGAAAGTGTTGACGAGCGTGGCGGGGCGTCCACATTCTTTGCGGAAAAGCCAAGTCGGAAAATCTCACAGAGAAAACGTTTAATCGAGATCCGGATAATTGATCGATTGTTGAGAAGCGAAATAGAAGAGAAAAAAGGAAGGAACGCTTGCCAGGCTCTTAATAACTGATAATCACCTGGATGAGAGAGAGCAACCCCATTCTGCATTATCCCATAGGAAAAATTATAATCCGCGTGCGAGAGACGAGAGAGGGAGATTAAGATTTACGGTCGTTCAATTGGCGAAATTGCCATCTCTCTCTCCGTAATAATAATTACGGATAATTGGCTATGACCCCGTGAGACCTCTTGATTGGGCGTAGGTCATAGGCGTCTGCGAGCGGAGTCATCGCTCGTTCACGTCGCAGAAATCCAGACGCGAGCATGCGTGTCGCGACGGCAACGTGTTTTGTAAGTCGTGTAGCGTGTACGACGAGACGACGTATGTAATTTCAGTCGGTGAGTCGGCTTTGTGATCGTGCATTGGAGGAAGTAGGAGAAACACACACACACACACACACGCACGCAGTATGCATGTCGATCCGCGTGTATGGGTGACAGGACTGTGCGCTGGACACTTCGCCGTGGCTCTTATCAGACGCGTACATATTTTTTCTCCTTTCTTTTTTTGTCTTATATTTACCCCGGATGAACTTCTCGCGTAATCGAATCCACCGTTCTAATTCATTTATATGCAGATCGAATTACTTTCGATGACTCTCTTTCCTTGTTACGAATACAAACAATAACGAATATTATTTTCGCTGCGTGTTCAGTTGCTGCTGGACGGGCAGTTACGTCATTTGGCTGACGTTTTCAGTTTGTAACTCGACTCGTACAAACTACCGAGTCTGCAAAACAGTGACACATTTAATGATGAAGCGTTCAAGTGTGCTCGATTATTAAATGATCACGCAGTTTCCGTTGACAACGGGAGCGATTTGCGTTTTAGAACTGAAATGTCTTTACAACTCGATCAAAAACGTTTCTTTTCATCTGTCGTAAAATCTATAGAGTGATTAGTTCGCACTAAATAAGACCCCTTTCTTGAATACCTGTATTTGTCGTTTACAAAGCAAATAATAATCGGCACGAGTGTTATTGATACGACGCCACTACGACGGACGCGACGAAGTTCTTCATTGCGAATCTGTCCCACGATCTTAAATCACTTTCGAGAGACATCAAATTGTATTAAAAGAGGAGTATCGATGTCGTTTCGATTGCAAAACTATTCTCTATAAACGGGATCATTTGTAAAGACTCGCAAACGTAACAATAAAATGCTTTACTTGTGCTAACAACGCTTTCTAAATTGAAAGGAGTAGATATATTCCATATCCAGCACGTTTCTTTATGGTAATGAATGTTGTTTGTTTTACGGCATTTCCAAATTCCGAACGTCCCTGCAGCCAGTAGATTACGGGTTTAGCTTTGGATCAGCTAAAAGACCTGGACTATAAAACTGTGCTAAGTTAATGAGCTAACACACCCATGATCACATTTGCTGTTGACGTATTCTGCATTTGAGGTAGACCTAACTTTGATAGAATCGTAATTTGCGAGCTCAGGTGAAAACGGGGAAGGAGCATGATAACTGATAAAGTCAACACAGGGAATATAAAAAGCGTCCAAGAGAGGCGAAGTCTGGGGCACCCAAAAAGAGACGCGCGATTTTGCTCCGTTTTTTACGACGGCCTTGAAACGGTGGCGCACGAACGAATGAGATACGCTCCTGAAGCGAACGTATCGAAGTGTTGCATGCCAGGAGAAGGAAGGGCCCCCACCTGTTTCAGAAACGGCAGGCCACTCGCCTGAACGGGCTGCCTGCGCGGAGGGAGGCCAAGCCAGACGACGTCAGTAGGCGCGGCAGAGTTTTCTGACTTGCCGCTTACACGAGAGTGTCGCGCGTAACGTAACGAACCAACCTGCACCCGAGCACCACCCTCGTCAGCATCCTATGTGATCGCTTCTGTCACCCCGTGCGACAGATCTGGTCTTCCCTCCGTTCGAGAGCCGGCCTCTCCCTAGCCGATCGATACCACCGTTGCGGGGGCACCGACCACGACCAGTCGGAGTCGCTTTAGTTTTACCAGTTCGCACGGAGCATCGCGTCGCAACTCTTTCTCCAGGTGAGGACGCGTCGTTCACAAAGTATGCGAGAAGCATATTGTTCGTGAGAAAAGTGTCTGCCAGAGTGGGCGGAAGATCACCATCATCCTCAATTTCTCGTTGCTCCGCTTCCACGCGTGGAAGCCGTAACCATTTGTGGAGAGGTGCGACTGATGAAAGTACCGTTAATGGCGAGATAACGACAGGGTGGTCGAGAGAGTCGATAGGACTATGTGGCTCTACCAGTCGTCAAGGATAAACCAGGATAAACTTTATAAGAAAGTGTCCGAAAAAAGAAAGTAGAGGCTGCGTTCGACGATAGAGCGAGACGACTCGTCTGATATTCTGAGGAGAAACAAGGGAACTTACTCGCCTCGCCCTCACCGATCGTTCTTGCCGCGATCCGCGTGACGCGCGAGGTGCGGCTTTTTTCACGAAGATCGTTCGCAGATCTCCCGCGAGCGCCTCGTTCCCTCGTGAAGAGAAACGAGTTGAAAGCAGTGATACGTTTCACAAAGGATCTTCCAAAGCGAGAGGGGTAAATAAATGCTGCGCGGCTTTATAGTCCATAAACACAAGTGCGGCGTATGGCCACCTTGGACGCAGCCTCCGCTGAATCTCGATTCTCGCGGCTCTCCTGACACAATCAGATACAACATTCGGTGCATGAGAGTCCGATCGGAGTAAACGGGACGAGAAAACGACCACGACGGACTTGATGATCCATGACGAAGTGCGTCGATAAATCTCGCGCGTGACGGTCGATTTACGGATTTTCGCGTTTGAACCTCGCGAGCACGTGGGCGAGCGTGCGTCGAGTAAACAAATTGAACAAACACAGGAAATCTTGACGTCGAACAATTTTCTTAAGAACGTACGTCGCGATCCTCACAGTTCCCGTTAATCATCCTGAGAGGAATTGTTCACCAATGCGCCGATTTCGCAACGCATGCCACGAGAGCACGTATGATGAGGAAACTCTCATCACTCTCTCTTTCCCTCTTTCTATCTCTCCCTCTCGTCTGACCGGTAAAGCGCGCGTGTATAATAATTGTTGGAGTTCGCGATTCTCGAGAGGAAATAATTCAATAGTGACTCATGAACCTACGACGACAATCTATATTTTACTCGACATCGCGTGTATTGTGGACAATTGATCGAAAAAAGACTTGTAGGCTTAAGTTGAATTTTTTCCGTTTATTTTTATATCATCATCATTTTATTATTATCACTACTATATAAATCTTGACTTTCTCGTTGGTTTACAGTTGCAATTTTTATATTATTATAAAAAAGGATTATAAAGCAGCGGAAGTCCTACTTATACATCCAAAATTTCTTTCTTAGATTTCTTTAAATTGTTAAGAACCTATTCATAAAGCTTTTATTAAAAGGATCAGTTCGTTAAAATTATCTGGATATTTGGAAACGCGCTGTCTTGAACACGTCGTCGAACGAGTCATCATGACCCACTTTCCCAATTACTCATTTATTTAAACTCTGAACTCTGCCGCTCCGGGTAGGGTGGGATTAAATGTCATTCGTGTCAATTAGATTAACTCTAATTCGATTAAACCCCATTGCATGTCATTGATCATTAACAGTTGGATTTCTTTTCAATGTATCCTGTAATTTATAAATTCTTATATAAATCATTTATAATCCTCAATTATTCGTTTCAAAATATATTTTTCTTCTCAAGTGAAAATGAGCAAATTACACTCGAAGAAACTTTTTGATTCAATATAACATTTTTTCTTTTCCAATGTAATAAAAAAAATTGAGATATCGTGCTATCTCATAGTGAACTTTAATATGAAAACCTTCCAATTTTCATAATTGGTAATAAAATTTCTAAATAAATAAATTAAATAAACTATTATATTATATAATACAATATTTTAATAAAATATTATAATTTCCACAGATTAAAGAATGAGGAACAAATAATTGCGAATCTGTAGGCAGAATACAATGTAAAAAAAAAAGAAATAAAGTAAGGAAAGTGTCAATCGACGTAATGTTATTGAAAAAAAAGAAACATTATCATTAATTGGAATTATCATAGCGTCAGCATGAAAGAGATAGGGTTGCGTAGGAATCACATTTCTAAGGTCCACGTGAGAAACCAGTTTTTAACAGGTTCCGATTTGAAGTCTTCCCTCTTTTTTGTCTGCATGCCAGGTGCAGGAGCGTCTCGAGGACCCGCCGGTGCCCGTAGAGCCGGTATGCTCATCCATCTGTGACATCGTCGATGAAGTGTGTCACGCCTTCCGAGTCTCCAGGGATCCGCAAGCCAGAGAGCTGGTGAATCTTCTCGGTAACGCACATTTGAGAGCGCTCCTGGAGACGCACGACGCGGTCGTAGAACGCAGGGAAGAGACGCTTTCTAAACTGCCCGATCCGCCCGCGTTGACGATGCCGACGAACAAAAAGGAGGAGATACCTATCAGGGTGGTCGGCCTTCGGAGACAGCCGGATGAACCCCTGGTAAGTCCAGATGACATACAAAGAGAAGAAAAAAAAGTACAACCAAAACTAATATATTACTATCTAATAAATAGAGGAAAGTCACCAATATTGTACCTTTTCTTATTTCAAATCTCGAAACTAAACATTGCACTAAATTAATACAGATAAAAACGATGATCTGCGTAGAAATAAAAACCTATAATTCACATTTATAGCATTTTTCTATATAAAATCAGCTAAAATTTCAATTTTTTTATATTTTCCTAATACCTTAAGATAGCGTCGGACCTGACAAATCCACATATACATTAAGGTACCAAAACAATGTATAAAGTAGGAAAGTTCAATTCTAACTTTATAAATTTTATTGTTTAATACATAAAAATATATTTTATTATTTAGTTTATCAGTTTATTTTATAGTTTATTTCTTCCCTACGGAGCCGTGTATGAATTCTGCTATATTACTGCCTACTGTGCCAATTTTTTTATCCAATTTTTCAGACTTTTTTTGGGTTATATTGCAAAAACATTATTACAAAATACGAAACAATATAAAAACTGCTGTCATCTGATAGAAGACACTTTCTAGTTCGTATTCATGTTTTTGAAATTTTATTTTTAGCTTTTGTTTAAGAAATATTACCTGAACACAAAGTGGTATACCAGTATTTGTGACTTTTCTTCAATAAAATAATATAAATATGCATGTAAATTATAAAATATAAATTGTTTTATAAATATCAATAAAAATAAAAAATGAATATTATTAATAATAAAATTAAAATGTATCAAATATTGTTTTAATACAAAAAAGCAGCAGATAAAATTTGAAAAATTTATTAAAGGAGATACTGAACTTCAAAATACTTACGAAGGCTTTAAGAAAGCCTTCAGAAAATTTAAGCCGAAACATCTAACATTGTATGTGATTATAGGTTAAAAGATCTTATTCCCTAAAAAAATTATTTTTGCGCGTTTGTTAGCATCGACTCCAAATTGCTCATTTAATTTGTTTATACAATATTTAGTATTATATCTCCTCTAATAGATTTTTCACATTTTATTTGCGACTTTTTGCGATCCAATATTTGATACATGATTTTATTTCTTTATTTTTAATTTACAAGTATTATTACCTAAAGTGAAATTGAAAAAGTTTATCGCGAAATAAACAACACTCGCGAATTAACCAGATTCGCCTGAAGAAAAAACGAAAACTTGCCACTTACAGTTCATAAATAAGTATGAACGTTTATTTCTACAACACACCACATTTTAACGATTTTCTGTTACTTCTTTAAGATTCCCCAACGTGCCGAAATATGCCTATTTTCAATGTACACTGCTTAAGGCTTTATTGATCGTTACATTGGGAAGAATTTCAATGTCGCGAGTGAACTTGCGCTTTATTTAAGTTGAAGTAGGTAGGACAAGGACGAAACGTTTATTTTCATGCCCGTATTTTTCTAGGGTTTGACGGTACAGGTAGATGAGTCTGGGAATATGATCATCGCCAGGATCCTCGGTGGTAGCACGGCGGCTCGTCAAGAGCTTCTGAAGACAGGAGAGGTAATACTCGAGGTCAACGGTAACAGAGTTCGAAATCCTGAGGAGCTCCAGCAGGCGATTCAGGATGCCAAGGAGAATCTATCCCTAAAACTGGCTCCAGGTATTGCTTCGGATGTTAATCGGCCCGTCAAGTCCACGGTGAGTGCTGTCCTTGATAAAAATTTTTTTTAGAATTTTAGCAAATTTTTCATATTTTATATCTATAAAGATTTCTGAAAAAATATTTTAAATTTTTCTCAGATTTTTTAAGATTTTTTTCAGAAATTATAGAATGAGAAATCTTAGAACATATCAGAATATAATCATTCATATAAAGGAGAAGGTGTGGTATTATGGGCCATGTAGATTTAATGAACATCCGTATTATCTCCGTTATTAGATGACGAATTGCTAGTAATTACTTATGGAATCATTTGTTTAGCAGTCTGCCGTTATGTAATACCGCTATATGTCAATATACAATAGCTGACAATTATCAGGCATTTTTTACTTTTGTGTTTTCGAAACTTTTTCAAAGTACATTTTAATATTTAATTATACTTTAATTATACTTTTTCATTCTTTTTAAACTTGAGCATATTATCATACGAAAGTATGTACACTCAAGTGTTTTATTATTTAATTGTTTATTTAACACATTTCGAGTTACATAAAGTTAAACAATAGCATTTGTTAGTATGAGCATACTAGTAATATTGGCATTATTGAGATTTTCATATCTAAATATTTTTTCGATAAATTGATTGCCACTCTAGAAGGCTGTGTTCAGAAACATTATTAGAGATATTATTTTATTTGTATTGTTTACCGAATGTTAAACAAGAATAAATTTCACTTGAGTGCACCTGGGAGCACCCGAGCATGTTTTTGCACGCAGCCCTGCTATACTCAGCAAATGAAAATAAATCGAAATCGATAGAAATGAATTCATTTCGACATTTTTTAATTCGCACTTCAGATATTTCGAATCCATTTGAATCTAAAAATAATATGAATGCATCCAAATTCAACGTGATGAATAACTCATTTTGTATTTCAATTCATTTGAATCCAAAAATAATATAATAGGGACATAAATCCATCCAAATTCAAAATAATGAGTAGCTTATTTTGTATTTCAATTTATTTGTATCCAAAAATAATACAACGGGGACATGAATCCATCCGAATTCAAAATAATGAATAAGTTCATTTCGTATTTCAATCCATTTGAATCTATTTGAATCCAAAAATACTCTGGGACTCTAAAGCGCAAATTCAAGTAAATTACTATAAAATAAATTACAATTTTCAATTTATTGGAATTTATTTTCGTTTTGGGGACTTTTTGTTTTGCTTACGATGAATTTGTAGTATTAATAGTAGGAAAAGTATGTGTAAATGTATGTATTTTGCAATATTCTATTTTTTTCTACAAGTAAAAGTCTAAAAGTTTGTTTTGTAAAAACTGTCTTTTTAGCACTTTGTGATCTATCTTCTAATTAAAGCAAATTAGCATTTATCTCTGTCTTAAAATTTTGCGACTATATTGTTCTTTCTAACAATTTATTTTAAAAGAATATATGATTTTGTGACAAAATACTATGTGTTTTATAAACAAAATCAATTTTTTAAATTTATTTTTGTGGTGGGTCACCCCTGTATTCCTCTTCGACCCATTATAGTGTCATCACATTTTTATAAATCACATCCTAAGTAATAAATATTTCATAACTTTGAGTCTAGAATGTATTAAACAACATTTTCTTAAATATAATCATTAAAGTTTTAATATAAAATATTGATTATTAATAAAGTTATTAAAAAAATATATAAATGGATGCCCATAATACCACTTTCTGCTGTATACTATTTATGAATGTAAGCACGACAATCTAGCTTGGCTCGTCATCCTTTGTATTATATAATATTATATCATTTAAAAAATTTTCCCAACCTATATATAGACATTATTTGATAATTTTGATTTTTTCATATATTTTCATATTTTTCATATTTTTGAAGATTTAAATTCTTAAAATATATGAGAATTTACATATATGATTCTCTAGAAAAAATATAGACTTTTTCATATTTTTTCGTATTTACTCTGAAGAAAATTCTTTTTCTGTTGTAAGTTGTTATGGGATCAAACAAGCAATATGTAATCACTGCCGACAGTTAGTCGCAGTAGAGTTTTATTATTTCTTGTGATTAAAAAACCGCAGTATGTAGAATAAAAGACTCAACATTATGACATTTCTCAATTATGTGGATTTTTAACGAAATGATAATAAAATGAAAATGTTTTAAAGATAAGGCTCCCAAAATTAAGCTCTGAAATCAAAGTAAATAAAATATTTTGACGCAATACGGTATATTAAATGCTATACTAGCACAAATATCTATATTTAATAGTTTACATTGATTTATTTATTTTTATTTCAATGTTTAAAATATTGTGTTGATCTGAAAAAGTCTTAAAAATATTAAGATTTTTTTCAAATTATTTCTGAAAAATGTTCTAATTTTTAAAAAATCTAAGAAATTTTCCAAAAATGTTATAAACTTTATACAAAAAAGTCAGAAAAACTTTCATCAAAGTGGCGCAAGCTATTTTTTTCCATCTCAATACCTCTGGTAACAACTACGTTCTCATTTGCCCTCCTTTATAGCTCGTTCGAGCGTAATGAACGCGACGTCGCGGCGTCGGCATAATCGCAAAGCAATGAAAATTCATAACAATTCCATCTTGGAGCCGCCTTCTAATTTTATTTGTCGTTGCAGTGTTACATGAGGGCCCTCTTCGATTACGATCCTTCAGAGGACACTCTTCTGCCTTGTCGGGAAATTGGTCTGCCCTTTCAGAAAGGTGACATTCTCCAGATCGTTGACCAGGCTGATCCAAATTGGTGGCAGGCACGAAGAGTGGAGGGCGAGAGTCTCGGATCTCCCGGGCTGATACCCTCACTTGAGCTAGAGGAGCGCAGAAAGGCGTTCGTGCCGCCTGAAGCCGACTTCGTTCATAAGATCAGCATCTGCGGCACCAGGATATCCAAGAAGAAGAAGAGAAAAATGTACCAGTCCAAGTCAAACGGCGAGTTCGACGGCGCCGAACTACTCCTCTACGAGGAAGTCGCTCGGATGCCACCATTTCGACGCAAAACCTTGGCTCTAGTTGGCCCACGTGGCGTGGGTCGACGAACCCTGAAGAATAGGCTGATCAACAGTGACCCCGAGAAGTTTGGCACTATCGTACCCTGTAAGAAACTTTCAATCAATCCGCGTTTTGCAGCGGATAGACCTGATTATCGTACTGAGCGAACGTGTCTCTCTCTTCAGACACGTCGAGACCGCCTAGAGTGCTCGAAGAGGATGGCAAGAGTTATTGGTTCACCGATCGCGAGTCTATGGAGACCGACATCAGGGAGCACAGGTTTCTGGAGCATGGCGAACACGGCGGGCACCTGTACGGCACAAAATTGGATTCAGTGCGGGAGCTGATAAGGGCCGGCAAGATGTGCGTGTTGGACTGTAGCCCGGCTGCGCTCAAGATCCTTCACAATAGCACGGAGTTTATGCCCTATGTCATTTTCATCGCCGCGCCCGGAATGGAACAGCTAAAGTCCTTGTACGATCTCGGAAGATCAACTGGTGCCAGCAGTCGAAATCTAACGGTATTTTTATTCGAAGCTTGCATCTGTTGCAATATATATATTTTTATAAAAACCATTTTCTCTACATTATCTATTATTAATTTCTATGCCATTTGAAGCTTCTCCTATTAACTTCATGTGATGCTAGTAATCTATATGTGACAACCTGTTTGTTTCATCGTTATTTTATTTTATTTTTATTCTAACACTTTAGTGTTAATTTGTTGTATAAATTTGATGTTGGCTTCGCTAGTTCGACCGCCAGAGTTCCATCAGGTACAGCTCGAGGAGAGCCAGGACGCTAGAGTCTCTCGCATCTTTGTACGAGGTTTGTATCGCATGATTAGTATTGTTTTATTACGTTATTGTGCAGCACTGCAATATTTACAGTAATTCGGAATGTTACGAGAATTATAATTGCTATAAATAGATAATAGATTTCATTATTTTAGTAATTCATATGATATATATATTTCTACGTTTTGGTTCTTAGAATAAAAACCTTCAATGCTTAGTTCACACACACGGGAGCCACAAAAATATCAACTTTCTCTTAGCAAGTTCGTGTCCTTGCATTAACGTAAGCAAATAAATCTCTTTAAGCACTTTTATATGACCGTAATTAACGGAATCAAGTAAAGTTCGTAGTTTCGTCTAAAATGCACTTCATCACTTTTATCATAAAACTAGCCATTGTATACAGAAAAAAAAACATTTTTTGCTTTTCGAACATTCAGCGATTTTTAGGATATTTATAATGAATAAATAATAATATTATACTCTATCATCTTATTGTGTTCGTTTATTAACCTAATTGTTTCCCAGATAGCATGAAACATTGTAGCAATATTGCAACAACGTTGCAATGTTACAGCAATATTGCTACAATGTTTCATGCTGCCTGAGTTCCAATATCGAAGAACTTCTTGTTTTCATTTTTATTCATTTTTTCAAATATGTATATATATTTTTTTTAACTATTGAAATAAGATTATGTAGCGGTAAAGAGACATAATTTGCTTACATAAAAAAATTTTATATAATTTCATCAAGAAAAATATATATATCTCATTACTCAATAATAATTTTCATGGGAAAAAAAATATCGAATAGAAAATAACAATATCTAAACCAAGAATTATAATTTGTTCTAATACTATTATTATACAATCATATTATGCTCTTTAGATGACCATTATGACATTAAAATAAAAATATATTTTACTAAACTTTAAGTCTTTATCAAAGTTTTTAAAGAAAATTTAATGATAAATACAGTGTTGCGTTTATATAACGTAAATTTACGTAGAGAAAGATAAGTTACATGTAAATATTTCTTAAATAAGGTAAAGATAATTTAATTTCAATTTATCTAGATAAAAGATAAATCGTTTATCTATATTATTTTTATTATATTTATCTCTATAATTTTTATATAATATCATTAGTGAGTAAAACAGAATATGAAAATATGTCCATACTTTTATTTCTAAATCTTTATTTCTTAAAAACAAATGTTCTTCAAATAATTTAATCTGACAAAAAATATTCTTTGGATTTGAATCAATACGCAAATAAAAATCAAAGTTATAGGATAAAAGGAATATATAATAATTCATGTTATATAATGACTAATAAAATTTCTTGTAAAAGTTTTCGAATTTATAATTTAGAAGCAATTTTTATATCGCTCTACTGCTGATCTGTGAAATTTGGGCTGCGTTCCAATATACACTGCTAATACTAAAAATCTATAATTCACATTACGTATACTACAGTTTTTCAGTACTAACAGAGAATTTCGAAATTCAATTCTGTTATTAATACTTCGAAAAATACTCCTGTTAGGATAAATGATAATTTGAAAGTTGAGGCTAAAGACAATGTTTCATTCTCGTTGCTATTCACATTGCCTTTGAAAAAGATAATACTTTTATTTAAAACAAAAATAATATACATTATAATAATCTAGAAAAAAATAAGATAAAGCTATTTCTTTATCTAGATGGTATCTAGATAATTTTATATAGATAACGGCAATCTTTGTGTAAATAACAAGAGAGAAAAAGAGGGAAATTATCAATATCAATTGAAATTATATTCCTTCTTATTATATGAGTTCCGCTTATATAACTTAAATTTGTTTAGATAAAAATAAACTAAATTACATGTAAACGCGTATCTTAAATAAAATAATTATAATTTAATTTTAAATTTATCTAGATGATAAATAAAGTTATACATCTAGATTATTTTATCTAGATCATTTTAAGATAATATCGCTTAAAACACACTAAGTAAAAGAATATAAAAACAAGATATTCATATTTTATAAATCTTTATTTTTTAAAAATAAAAATAAGAGTTCTTCAAATAATTTAATCTGACAAAAAATGTTCCTATTTTGATTAGATCAATACGCAAATAAAAATCAAAGTTGATAAATATAGAGGAAGTATATAATTCGCATTATAATGACTAACAAAATTCCTTATAAAAGTTGTCGAATCATTTATATAGATTTTGAAGCAATTTTTACATTGCGTTATTATTTTCTGATCTGTGCTATCTGTTATCACTTTAAAAAATTCTCCTGTTAGAATAAATGGTAACTTGAGGATAAAATAATACTTCATATTCGTTGTTACATAAACTTAAATAATGTGAAAAAGATACCACTTCCTTTATCTAAGCTAAAAATGGAGATAATACATTCTAATAATCTAGATAAAGCTAAGATTAAGTTTTTTCTTCATCTAGATAACTCTATATAGATAATGCAAACACTGCCCAGTAAAAAATTTTTCATATCTAATTATATATCATACATGTTCATACATAAATATATGTTATAAAGTGTTTATAATAATTATATACATTTAATAATTATAATATATTATATGATATATAATATATATAATACATTATACTT